>LZPO01008020.1:228630-243269 GCA_001675575.1 Neotoma lepida
CCACCACCACCCGGCTCTTGCCCATCTTTTAATCATCATCCCCACAAACCTGCTATCCTGACTCTTGCTCTGATTTTTAGGGTATCTCATTCTAAACTCACCATATCATTTCTAAAAGTTACATAGGCTAGACCACAGGTGTTTCCACTGGAAAGACCCAGAAGCAGGGTAGGAGAATTAGGTCAGAGGGGTTCTCAGTGGGGGTCACNGGGTGTAATCGCCTCCCCAGATCCCTGGCAGCTGATTGGGTCAGGCAGAATCAGAGAGAGCATGGAAGCCACAGCAGGGTTGGGAGAGACCTTCTCCAAGCAGGTGTGATCAATAATTGATTTGGTGACGAGGACTTTGAGCAGGGCAGACTTAGTTTGTGAACCCAAATCCCAGCACCCTTCATCACGCCAGGCAGCCTCAGGCAACTGACCCAGGGCAGGCTAATCATTTTAACACATTTCACGTGCACAGTTTGATTCACCTCCCAAATAAATTAATTATGGAGACTTTAAAGGATTTTCAGAGGGAATCTCATTACTAACTGCGAATTCTGCAGTACCAATCAATATTTCTTTCATTTTTACATAGCAACTAGGAGAGAAAAGGGGAGTTAAAAAAAAAAGAATCTTTCTATTTCTCATTTCTATCTCCAGCCTTGGCTTTTAGCAAAATGCTCAAGCATATTCAAACTCTCAATCCTCCTGGAATATAACTAACCTTTTTGTGAATCACCTTTTACCAAAGCTACTTTTTGCCTCCACCTTGAATGCCCATCAACCCTGTTTACATGAGAAACTCTTAGACATTCAATAAAATTCAACTATATTCATAATGGGTGGAGGCTGGCCGGGGTGGTAAGGTGGCCAAGATGTAGAGTCAGACATGCTTGAATTCAAAAGGTGTTCTGATACTTACTAGCTAGGCTACTGTAGGCAAATAGTTTGTGCCTCAGAGTCCCTCTCTGTGGAACGTTATCGGTGTAGATGCAGACAGCCNTGGGAAGCGTGTGGTATTGTGAGTGAGGAACTGATAGTGAGACAGAACAAAGGGTGTGTGCGCCTCCCTCCTGTGGTGTTTCTCTCTTTCACACCTACAGAACCTCTGCCNTGTNAGACNTTCTGCTTCCATGGAAGCTGCCATGATGACCAANCCTCTCCAGATGTCCCACCTCTGCTTTTTGCTCCATCAATACANATTTCACTTTGTTTCATGTTTGGTAAGTTGGCCTCTCCCCATCCNTCATTGTTAAATGCTNAGCTTATAGAAAATGAGGATCAGTCTTGTTAGGCTTTGTATATGCAGAAGTTCACAGGNTGTGTGGGACATAGTAGGTGCTCAAATATTGGCTGAGCTGTTGCCATTGAAGGTCCCATAACACGGACTAGAAGAAGGGGACACAGGATTACTGAGGACAAAGCACACAGTGTGCCTCTGGGAGGCAGAGGAAGGTAGCAGATGGTAGAGGAGGAGCAATTCTTGGAGGAGGAGGAGTTGTAGGTAAAGGACAGAACTGCAGATAGAGAAGTCACAGAAGTTGTTGCCACCACCCTACCCATGTGGCAGCTCCTTTCTTCTAGAAGGAACAGAGCTCTGGGACTCTGGACCCAGAAATCAAAGCACCCAAAAGAAGCTCCAGAGTAGACAGTACATGAGCTGGTGATGAGGNAGGAGCCTGACCTCAGAGGAGCTTGTGCATGCTATGGATGATGGGCCTATTCTATGAGAGACAGAGCACTCCTGGCAGGCTGCAGGAGAGGAGAAACACTGAGACTTGTATTCTGTAACACCTCCCCTTGCAGATTCAGTAGAATGCAGCCTAACGAGCAGTTGAGGCTAAGGGAAGACTGCAAGAATTGTAAGAGTGACTCCAGCCCTGTTGTAGCCATTGTCATATCCAGTAAGGGCTGCCACATGGAGATGCCTAGCAAGCAGTGACAGAATTAGCAGGAAGGCATCCTGAAGAACCTGGAGAAATTTTAGAAGATGGCCATGTTGAAGAGAAGCAATGAGAAGCTGGGCAAGGCCTGTCGTGAGAGCTTTAGTGATGGTAAAAACCTTCTGTCTGAGCNGTCCCCTGTCATAGCTGCTAGCCACAGGAGGCCATTGCACTCTGAAAATGTGACTAGAGCCACCAAAAAACTGAATTTCATTTTAATTAGTTTGAACACATATGGATCGATCATAATGCACACCCACAAGGAGTAAGACCACATAAATGGAGAGAAGTTTCCCCTGTGGAGATCTCATTGTGAAATAGTCCAATCCCTAGCTNCATTGAAGCCACAGTTTTTAATACATTCTTCTGCATCACCATGCCAATTCACATTTCTGTTCAGCACTGATTCAACTCAAATTAAAGTTGGATATCCAAGATAGTTAATAACAGCAATACAGCCAGCCTCCTACACAGGCTCTGCATCTATGCATTCAACCAATGCAAATCATAACTATTCAAAACCAGTATATTGTGAACATATACAGACTTTTCTCTCTTTTTCTTTGTATGTACAAGTGGAGGTGGTGTATAACTACATACATTTGTGTGTGTGTGTGTGTGTGTGTGTGCACATGGAGGTCAGAGATCAAGTGCTTAATCCAGATGAGTTATTTATTTAATTTACCCATCAACTCTTCAAGGCAGGTATCATCATTCCCATGTCACAAATGAAGAAATACAACAATGGAGATAATTGCCAATCAATTATCTAGTGCACTGGAGCCCATAACCAAACCTAGCTTTAGCTACGGCCAAAGGTCTGCATTGAAACAAACTAATAATATGTTAGAAGATTGCTTGCCATGGATCAATGCAGAAGAAGGATCCGTAAGAAGGGGGCAGCAGCCACAGTGACCACAAATGCCCCACTTGACACCTCAGGGAGAGTTTTCAGTCAGGGTGCTGGAGGGGTGGTGTAGTAGCTGCCTTCTGTCATAAGAGGAGCCTGAGAGCCCAGAAAAGGCAAAGAAGCTACACCTTATAGAACAGAGTCCCGGAGAGGAGAAAACCACACACAAGGCAACAACGGGGCAGAGAATATGCTCTGAGGGTCTTGAGGATCTGCACAGGGGCCCCTCGGACTCTTCAGCTGAGCACTGGCACATGAGGAAACTACCAGAAGCCATGAAAGGAAGCACAGAAGTGGAACAGAGTGGTCAGTGAGACCAGCAGTAGTTGATGTCCCCGCCTCCTACTTCACAGGCAGGCATCAGTGAGAGTCACCAGGAATGAGGTGTCTCGATGGTAAGGCGGATCCTGTCTAACAAAACTTAAAAGGAGTCTTTGCAGAGATTAAATTCATGCATCCTATGGGGGAAAAACAAACCTCAAACATAGTTACAGGAGTAGAGAAATATACAGTACCCACAAAGGTAAGACTTACAATGCCTATCCTCTAATAAAAAGTTACAAGGCATTCAAAGACACAGAAATATTGCCCTTGTTTGCTCTCTGTTGCTATGATAAACACCACAACCTAAAGCAACATAAGGAGGAAAGGGTTAAATTCAGCTTACAAGCTACAGTCCCTCATTGAGGGACGCCCAGACAGAAGCTCAAGACGACCTGAAGCAGAGACCATGGAGGAGCGCTGCTTACCGCATTGCTCTCTGCGGCTTTCTTAAACAACTCAGGACCACCAGTGCAGCCATAAAGTTTCTCCAGTCCCACTCGGGCCCGCAGTCCCGCCTGGCCCCANGGTCCTGCAGCCGCTTATAAAATAATCACTCAGAGGCTTAATAGTCTTTACAAACTGTATGGCCTATGGCAGGCTTCTTGCTAGCTAGCTCTGTCATCTTAAATTAACCCATTTCTATTAATCTGTGTTTTGCCACATGGCCATGGCATTACAGATCTGCTGGCATCTTGCTTCTCCTTGGGCGGCAGTTGGCATCTCTTCTGCCTCTCCTTTCTTCTCTCCCTGCGTCTGCTTGGATTTCCCGCCTGCCTCTAAGCTGCCTTGCCATAGGCCAATACAGCTTTATTTATCAACCAGTCAGAGCAACACATATTCACAGCATACAGAAAGACATCTCACAGCACACCAGCCCAGGTATGGAACCATGCACAATGGGCTGGGCCCTCCCACAACAATCTTGAAGCAGGAAAGTGCCCCCATGGACATGCCCACAGGCCAATATGATGGGAGCAATTCCTGAACTGAGGTTTCCTGTTCCAGGTGACTCTGGTTTGTGTCAAATTGACAAAAGTTAATCAATATATACCCTGCATGAAGTTTAATAAAGGCAACAAAACCTGGGCTAATTGCTTCCCAGACAGTAAATGTCTATTTTACTTAGATATCCTTATTACAAAATTGCCAGATCCTAGGTTAAGAACCATTATCCTCCTGTACATATTCATATCAGAAAAATCAGGGATGTGAGAAAAAGAAGTCCAACAAGTGGTCCCTACTACATACATGCCCCAAAGGATCTGACTGCCTGGGCCTCTCAGCTTAACTTTCACAAACCCTTTGGGTAGNGGGACTCATGGGCAGGAAGTGAACTGTGAAACAGTGAATTTCTGATTAGGAAAATAGGTTCATATGCTGTACGTGTACATAGACTCCATTGCAGAGAATCCATTTTCAATACAAAACCAGTGCATATGCTCAAATTTTAAATTATAACTAAGAGCTCAAATGGTCATATTTCCTGAGTTTTGTGTGATATTGATGAACCCACAATTTGCTGTATGGATCTTTTTTAATTTTGTTTTGTTTTTTTCAAGACAAGGTTTCTCTGTGTAACAGTTCTGACTGTCCTGGAACTCGCTTTGTAGATAGGCTGGCCTCAAACTCACAGAGATCCGCCTGCCTCTGCCTCCCAAGTGCTGGGATTAAAGGCGTGCNCCACCACCGCCCAGCTCATTGTATGTATCTTTTAATATATGCAACCCTGAAAGTAAAAAGGCCATGCAAATCAAACAATATAAGGCCCACAGCATTCAGCCCTTTTAAAAGGGCTTTTCAGATACATCTAAACACTTACTGTATTAGTCGGGGTTTTCTAGGGGAACAGAATCAATGGGGTAAATATAAATATTCACATATATGATTTATTATATACATATATATATGAATGCATTAAGTCAGCTTACATTAAAATAGTAGAATGGCAACCTGATCTTACCTGAGAAGCTGAGAATTCAGTAATTGCTGGGTGCTTGAAGCTAGGTGCCTTAGCTGTTGGTGTAGTCCCACAGTTGCTGTCTTTCACCGAGGAGACCAACACTGCCCCCACAGTAGCTGGTTAGTTCACAAGGCTGAGTGCAGAAAACCTGGAAAGTTCCCAGAGAGCTGCTGGTTGTCAGTCCACAATGGAAGCCTGGAAACGCTGGTTCTGCTATCAGGGAAGGATAAATCAACTCAGTACCAAGAGGGAAGGCCAAGCCAACAAAAGGCAAGCATCTTCCTTCTGCCAGACCCTTTGTATCTGAACAGCTACCAGAGGTGCCACCCACAACTGGGGTGGGTCTTTCTGAATCAGGACAGTTATTTGGGTAACGCTCCCTACTCGGGTGACTCTAATTTGTAGCAAGCTGTCATAGTCAGAGTTTCTATTGCTGTGATAAACACCATGACCAAAGCAACTTGGGAGGAAAGGGTTTGTCTTATGCTTCCACATCACTGTTCATCATTGAAAGAAGTTGTGGTAGGAACTCAAACAGGGCAGGATCCTGGAGGCAAGAGCTGATACACAGGCCGTGGAGGTGTTCTGCTTACTGGCTTACTCCTCACGGCTTCCTCAGCCTGCTTTCTTATAGAAGCCAGGACCACCAGCCCGAGGGTAGCCCCACCCACAAAGGACTGGGCCCTCTCACATCAATCACTAAGAAAACAGCCTACAGGTTTGCCTGCAGCCCTACCTATGGAGTCATCTTTTCAATTGAGATTCCTTCCTCTCAGATAACTACAGCTTATGTCGAGTTGACATTGAAACCAACTCTAGTCATCATCATCTTGTGCATAAGAGGATCAACCTGCAAAATAGCTGGCTTAAAGTAGTGCCTAAGATGCTTACATCCAGTGTCCAATCTTTGTTAGATTTATTTTTGTATATGAGTGTTTTTCCCTGAATTTTTCTATGTGCACCATGTACATGCCTCATGCAAGGATGTCAAAAGAAGACACCAGATCCCCTGAAACTNTAGTGATAGATGGTTGTGAGCCACCATGTGGTTCTGGGAACTGAACCTGGAGCCTCAGAAAAGCAACAAATGTACTTAACCACTGAGCTGTCTCTCCAGCCCCTCAGTGTTCAAGTCTTAATAATATAGCACTTCTTGAAAGAGTGTTGCACTATTGTTTGTGAGGTATTCATTCTTCCCAATCTCTGATATTCATTCCTTAAGTCTTGCTTCTAAATTTCATTTACCACAAAAGACCATGGGGAAGTTTTCAAAAAGAAACGAGGATTTGTGTTCATTCATTGAAGAACTCTAGAATAAAAACCAAGTCCATGGCTATAAAAGTCATGACAAATTCATACTCACAGACACCTGGTTGACATTTGTCGTAATATTGAATCAAATATGGGACCTATCTCAATTTGAAACATGTTCTTGGAGCCTTGGATACAGTATATACTAGAAACTTCCATTCATCACTTAATTGATATCTAATAGACACCTATTATCACTGTCTATAATCTATAAACATAAAAGGTACTTCTTCATAGCTGTAAATAGCACAGTCACTGTTAGCAGTAAGTTATAGCAAAAAAAAATGAATTGTAAGGATTGTGACATAGCTCAGTGGTAAAGTGTATGCTTAGCCTCTGAAAGGCCCGAGGTTCAATCCCCAGCATCAACAAACAAACAAAAGTTGTGGGCTGTCCCTGAATTCAGAGAAACTGTATAGCCTTGAACCCCAACTACCCTTCAGATTTAATGCAGAGCTCCTCCATTTGCTAATGAGAAAATTAAAGATGGGACATTGGAAGGTAAACAGATCTTCCTCATTCTAAAAACATAATCCAGAACTAACCAGAAGAGACATTTCACCATTTTCTGCATAATGTTTTTACCAATTCNTTTCAAAAAGAATTGACTATAAATTTCAGAGACTCCCCGTATCAACACATGGCATAAAAACATGCTTGTTCAGCTATATTCAGTTCTTGCTCTAGAATGTTGGCATAGGGCTGGGGAGATGGCCTTGTGGGTAAGAGTTCTTCCATTACAAGCATATGGACTTGAGTTCAAATCCCCAGCACCTATATTTTAAAAAACAAGCATGGATGCATGTGCTTTTAACCACTGCACTAAGAAGCAGATAGATGAAGCCCAGAGCTCACTGGCTGGGCAGCTTAGCCAAAAGTGTGAGCTTCCAATTCAGGAGGACACCCTGTCTCAAGGCAATAAGACAAAGAGCAGTAACAGAAGGTACGTAACCTCCTGCTCTGCCCTTCACACACCATGAATGGGTACAGATACCCACACATTCACATGCATGCAACACACACACATACACCCCATCACACACTTGCATGATCACAAAGACATGCTATTGGTATAGATAAACTCAGTGGAAACATTTTATTGTCACCAAAGAACATGGTAGATGTTAGTTGGTTGATTGGTTGGTTTGTTGGTTGGTTGATTGGTTGGTTGGTTTGTTGGTTGGCTAGTCAGTTGATCTTCCAGATAGAATCTCACCACATGACCCTAGCTGTCCTAGAAAAGCTATGTAGACCAAGCTGACCTCAGACTCAAAGATCTACCTGCCTCTACCCCTCACATTCTGGGACCTCCACTATGACCTTCCAGAGAAAGTATTTTTAATGGCTGTAGTATAGGTCATAGTGAAGAGCATGACATCTAAAGGTAATTGTTGGGTTTGAGTTTTACCTATACATCTTATCAGATGAGTGATCTTGACAAGTTTTTTCTCTTGTCTGTACCTCAGTTTCTTCTATAAGTGGCAATGGTGGTGAGTATATCCCTCCTGTGCACCATTGTGAGTATGAATGAGTTGACCTAGAAAGCACTGAGAACAAGTGTTCTGCCTGTACTACACAAGAATTACCAGTCAGTCTTAGANCTAGGTTGGTGTCACACCAGGAATAGAGTCACAGTCTGGAAGGCATGAATGATTAAGTCAACAAATGAAAGAATGGATGTTGTTTGCACAGGAGCCTTCCTGGGTTAAGGGCCACATACTCTTCCCATGCCACTGGACCAATACTCTGACCCCTCCCAGACAATCAGAAGTGAGTTTGTCCACCATGAGATGGGAAGAGAACTCAGAAGTCATTTTGTCATTCATCCACAGTCCAATTCTGATTTTAAAATACCATGTTTATGGAAGTGCCACCCTGAGTTCACTTAACCCTGAATGAATATTTTAAATATTATTTTCTATACTACCTCGAATTTCTTTTAAGTAACATCAGAGGAATAACTTTCAATTAATACTGAGCAAGTGGAATGGAACTCCTTGAGATCAATACCCATTTTTCCTTTGCTTTATAATTAATGAGTGACCGCTATGCTTTGGCAGCTACAGCTTACTATTGGAAAAAAAAAAAAAACCCACAGGATTGGGGGAGTGGAAAAAGCTGGTGCATACACACTGCATACATATTAAATATTTCAGTTTCTTCGCTTCTTTCCTTGGGCTTTGTTTGAGAGCTTCTGCCCTAGTTCCACTTTTCCTCATTGTGCTGAGAAAAACGACTTAAACACTACGCATTTGTTTAGCAATGAATTGAGACCTAGGCTTGTTGTAGCTTTTAGAAATGTTTAAAGAAAACCGTGGGCTGCTATCAAGGCATTAAGGGAAGCTTATGCACAGCTATGTGATGGGGCTGCCAAACAGAGGTGCAGAGAAGCTATGGCCTGGAAGGCTGGGTAAGGACCTCAGCCCTGACCTGCTGCCGCAAAGCAGTCAATAGCAGGTTTGGCCTCCTAAGCATCATCCCGCTTCTCCAACCCTCACTCTCAGCTTATCAGTTTCCAGTGGAGCAAGTTGAGAAGTAAAGCTTTTTTTGTCGTGCTTCTAAAAATTTTGGAATATGTATTTTTTAGTCAAGGAATTGGCTTTATTATATCGGTAGGCCCACAAAATAGTACTATTCTAGAATCATTTCAAAAATAAGATTTTTTTTCCAGAAGAAAATATGCACAACCATTGGGTGTGAAGGGATTCTCTTTGTACTGGTTTCTGAACATTAAAAAATAATAAACATAGATGGGGAGATGGCTCAATGGGCAGAGCAAGNATGTGGATTTGAGTTCCAATACCAGCAGCCCCACAAAAAGCCAAGCATTGCTGTACATGCCTATAATCATAGCACTGGGGGCATGGAAGCAGGAAAATCACTAACCTAGAGCTCACTAACCTAACCAATAGGGCAGCCCTCTAGTCCAGTGAGAGACCGTTTCTCAAGACAATNGGCACAGAATTATAGAGGAGACATCTAAACTCCTGATCTGGCCACCAGATGCATGAACATGGGTGCACACAGCTACACACACACACATGCATGCACCACACTACACACACACACACAAATTATAATAATAACAATCATAATTATTAATCATGCATTGATAATAGTCCAATTAGTTTCTTTCTTCAGTTTTTAAGTCCAATTAGTTTCTTTCTTCAGTTTTTATGTTATGCATATGAGGATTTTGCCTGCATGTATGACTGAGTACCGTGTGCACATCTAGTGCTCTGAAAGCAAGATAAGGGTTCAGGTCCCCTAGAACTGGAGTTACAGACAAGCTATAAACCACCCATGGGTGCTGGAAATCTAACCTGGGTCTAAGCTAGTATCTTAACCACTGAGCCATCTCTCTAGCCCTCCAATCAATTTCTTAACTGTTTCTTGCTTGTGGCAGGCTCAGTTCTCTCCCTTGACCATGTGGATCTACCCAGGGATCAAACTCAGGTAGTAANATAGTAAGTTCATTTACCCTCTGAGCCATCTTACTGGCCTTCTATTTCATTAATAGAATATCACAGCTTACCGGAGTACAATAGTTTCGTGTACAGTACAAGATCGAAGCACAATTTTCCTTCATAAGTTTCATCATTTGGTTAAAAGATTGTCTTACATTGCAATTGTGCCCTGCCGAAGTTGCATCTACATTATTGCTTTCGTACAAAATGTTTGAGCTGGGAATATAGCTCAGAGGTCCAGCACTTGCCCCACATGTGCAAGACCCTAGAGATCTACCTGCCTCTGCCTCCCAAGCACTGGGATTAAAGGTGTGTGTCATCTTCCCTGCTCAATAAATACATTTTTAAGAAAAATAAAGAGAATAAACTTAACTACCATGTGGTAATTATAGATACATCATGGTTGCATAACTTTTCTTGGGGAGGCATGATAAAATATCTATTCACCCCAGATTCAGCAATAAAAAATAATTCCACCCAAATATATATATAGTATTATTTATATATAATACTATTGTACATACACACAAATATATATATGTGTGTGTGTATATATATATATATATATATATATGCTACTGTGTGTATGTGATTAAAATACAAAGATTTAACTACGGAATGATTCTGACCTTAATTGAAGTTATCTTCAGGAGAAACACTAAGTCTTTAGGGAAAGAAATGACTCTGTCCTGATAAAATTTTTTTCATTATCCCAGAACCATCCTTTAACTTTTATGTTTACTGACATGCCAGGCTACCACGATTCACTTGCTAATTGAAGGGAGTTCTCTGTTCTCAGTCTTTGCTCGGGGTGTGTTTCATCACCTNTAGGTCAAACCATAGTTATTATTTACCTTAATTTGATACTATACAATTGTGAACCTTAAGGAGACACATACTTCTCTGATTATGCTTTGTAAAATATCCTGGTGCAGCAAGCTCTTTATCATGAGTGAGGTCAAAGATTGGATTGATAATGAGTTTGGATAAAGTAATATAATAATAATAATAATAATAAAGATAATAATAATAATAATAATAGTAGAGTAAGAAAAATCTATTATTGTTTAATAAGGTCATGCTGTCAAATAATCTGTCACCATCTGCAAGTATCAGGGCTTCATTTTCTAACAAATTTTCCCACTGATTATGATGATGCTAATCAATTGTAAGGGCCACTTAAATATCACAAATAAGTGTCATGGAAATGGGTGAGGGAACTTCCAGGCTTCCATTTGTGTTCCTTCACCCATTCAATGAACCTTTACTGATAATTTACCAAGCACTGGGCACTAAGCTAGGCAGTGATGAGAAAGCTANATGTGGTTTTCTTATCATCCTGAGCCTTTCAGTTGTACAGGAAATAGTCACACAGAATAATAACCACAAGGTACAAAAAGACCTATGCCAAGAGCTAGTAGAAATAATAGCCAGCATGGGGTAGGATATGATGTAGATTTGAAGGAAAAAGGATTTATTCAGGCTATAGTCAATAACTAAGATTATTATGGTCAGGAACCACGAGTGTGTGTGTGTGTGTGTGTGTGTGTGTGTGTGTTAGGGGTTCCTTATGATAAAGGATGATTTCTAGGAACATTCAGAGGGTAAACGCTAGTGCCTATGAAATGATTCCACATATATGTTAATGTACAACTTCCTGTAGTCCCATATGGACTGAAATCTTAAGACCCAGCTCATGGCTCCTCTCATCTTAGCTTTGACATGACAGTCATCAGTATTCCAGAAGCAAGCTGCTCCACATCCTGAATCCTGGAGTGAGGATGACACAGAACAATCAGAAGCCATCCCATAATGGGCAGGTAATATGAGCAGAAAGTAAACCCTGGTAGTTTAAGCCCTTGAAGTTCTGTAGTCATTCGTTATCACAGTATGATGATAGCAGTGGTTGTCATGTGTGGTCCTCAAACTCTGTAGACCCTTATGCATCCTCAGANCTTCTGTGAGTACCCGTGAAGTCAAAACTACTCTCACAATGATGCGAGACACATCTGACATTTATATTAGTGGCAGAGAACTAACTGTGGTTAAAACTGTTGGCCTTTACATATGTCAAAACAACAATAAACTATATTTAACACCATTGTCTTCTTCATTCTTCTCAGTTATAGTTCCAACAAAAGCATCTTTACTTCATCAGTTAAAGAAACACAAGAAATGACTACTTGGACTAATTCTTTTTTTAAAAAAAAAAAAACATTTTTTATTGATTCTTTGGGAATTTCACATCATGCACCCCAACCCCACTCATTTCCCAGTGTTGCAGTATCCACCCTTCATCCTTATAGTGTCCCTGCCCCAAAGGAAAATTTTAAAAGAAANTATTGATTCTTTGGGAATTTCACATCATGCACCCCAACCCCACTCATTTCCCAGTTTTGCAGTATCCACCCTTCATCCTTATAGTGTCCCTGCCCCAAAGGAAAATTTTAAAAGAAATAATAAAAATAAGAAATAAAAAATAAAATAAGAATAGTAATTAAAAACAAACAGAAACAAAAAAAGAAAAAANACAAACAAACAAAAGTTCCTCCATCTTTCCTCTCCATCACGTCTGCATTCACCTCAGTGGCACTGGGAGCTGCTGGGTATCATGAAGTACACCCTTTTGCCCAAACAGCTTTGCTTGCAAATGTTCCTTATGTCATGAGTCATTGGTCTGGTTCAAGGCCTCTGGCTTCCGGTACACCATCAATACCGGACCCTCACTGAAACTCCTCTACGATATGCTGCTGTTGCTCTGAGTCATGAAGATCCTGCAGCTATGGTTCCTCAGGACCAGTCCCTTCATATGCCCCTGCAGGTCATAGATGGGGTAGATGTTGGGGAGTGCCAACCCAAAGCTCTGGATGTGTGCCTGGGTGGTAGCTGAGTTGGTCAATCCAGGCCTCAGGTGAGAGGCAGAGCCAGATCTTCCACACCTGTGGTGAGGAGCAGAGCCAGCCTTCTCAAGTGAGAGGGTGGGCAGCTCTCCTGTGAGGGGTAGGACCAGCTCTCCGGGGTCAGAGTCATTGGGGTCTGCTGGGGAATATCTTTCTGTATGCTGTGAATATATGTTGTTTCCATTGGTTAATAAATAAGATGCTTTAGCCTATGGCAAGGCAGCTTAGAGGCAGGCGGGAAATCTAAGGACAGAGACAGGAAAGAGAAAGGTAGAGTGGGGGAGATGCCAGACTGCCATCCTAGGAGCAACATGTAATGGGATGCACATGAAGCGATACATAGATTAATAGTTATGGGTTAAGTTAAACTATAAGAGCTAGCTAGCAAGAAGCCTGCCTTCAGCCATACAGTTTGTAAATAATATTAAGCCTCTGAATGATTATTTTATAAGCATCTGAGGGCCCACAGGGCCAGGTGGGANCTGAGAAAACCTACCACTACAGGGGTCACTATCCCAGTGCCTACACCGGGTGGGGTCAGCTCTCCAGTGAGAGGTGGGACCAGTTCAGCATGACCCTCATACTTCAACACATGGTTCAACACATGGTTCAAATGGGCCCCTTTGATGACACGGGCAACATACACCAACACAGACCCCCAGATGCAGCAGGACCATAGACATTGGCAATAACAGCAGCTTGGGCCCAGATGTCACTGGGGCCCCATGTGACAGGCCTCTCAGATCAGCATGGGCCCAGCAGCAGCATAGTCCCCAGACTCCAATATGGCCCCAAGTGTTGGCCTAGACCCCAGAAATCTGTACAGCCTTCAAATGGTAACAGGCACCATGGATATCAACACAGACCCTGGCTGTGGCAGGGCCACAGACCTAGACATGGCCCTTGGCGGCAGCTCAGTCTGAATAACACCATGGCCCAGGTGGCAGTGCATGCCACTCAGATTGGCATGNTGGCTCATGGTGGCTCAGATTGGCAGCAGTGGCTCATCCCTCAGACCCAAACATGTCCACTGGAGGCAGCCCAGAAGCTGGACATCCTTGTGGCCTTTCGTGGCATCACAGGCCATGGACATCGACACAGACCCTGGTTGCCATATGACCACAGATCCAGACATGGTCCTTAGCAGCAGCCCCGGGGCACTGGTGTCACCATGGCCCCAGTGGCAGTGCAAGCCACTCAAATTAGCATCGCTCTCACTACAGGGTGGCCAAGATGGCAACCCAGACTCCAGGCATCCTCAGGGCCTTCAGTGGTAATAGGCACCATGNAAATCAATACAAACCCTGGCTNTGGCAGGGCTATGCTAATTCTTAACATAAAGCTCTCACCACATATCAAAGTACTCTGGTTTGTCTTGATGAACACCACTGGGATCATTTGACTACGAAACAAATTAANGACATTTTCATTTTGAAATTATTTTCTTATTTGAGAGGACCACTGACAAATCATNATATTTGAATTTAATTGTTTGGAAATGTTTTCTTACCAATGATAAACTACAGATTCTTAGGTGATTNGGGAAAAATTGCACCTGCCCCTCTAAGCCTAATAACTCCTAAAACAATTTTTTAAATGACATCAGTTGTAGTATGAATGGATATTGTCTTAATTAGGGTTTCTATTGCTGCAACAAAACACCATGAAAAAAAAGCAAGTTGGGGAGGAAAGGGTTTATTTGGTTTACACTTCCATATTGCTGTTCATTATTGAAGGAAGTCGGGACAGGAACTCAAACAGGGCAGGATCCTGAAGGCAGGAGCTGATGCAGAAGCTATGGAGGGGTGCTGCTTACTGGCTTGCTCCTCATGGCTTGCTC
>LZPO01008020.1:244014-258772 GCA_001675575.1 Neotoma lepida
TGAGACTCATGGTAATCTTCAGCTTTCTTCTTGAGCAGTTACTCCAGGACACCAGCACTGCCCAGTGACCAACACTCCACCTCCAAGGTCCCTTTACCTTCCACATTCCCACACTGGAGACCAAGCTTCCAGAACATGAATCTTGCTGACAGTCTATCTCTCAGCTATAAAAGCCTTGCTACCAACCTTGTAGATGCTACCACTGTGGCCTTGTGTTTGATCTGCAGCATCATTGGGGGGTGGGGAGGGCCGTAGGGAGTCACAATCTGAAATCAAAACAAAACTCTCACTTGTTGAGATTTGATATCTCATCAAGGAAAAGTCCACACTTACCTAAAAGAGCTATTAACAGCCTCCTCCATTTACAGCTATGCATCTGTGAGGAGCTAGGGGTTTCTTACATAAACTTCGAGCTAAACAACCCACCCCAGCAGATTGCAGAAGAGGCTCTGAGAAGCCATCTGTCTTCTGTTATCAGACANGAAAGACTTTTGCAAAAAGGAGCACAATTATTTGTCTCACTAACACCTTTTGTGTTGAAAATGTGTGGTTTTCTTTCAATATTGCTTAGCATGTAATAGGTTTAACCCCTTTAAGGAATCAGCTTTTAAACATCTTTAAAATGCCTTAGTTCTACATTCCTATATAACAAATAATCAACCTACCAAATAGCTACATNGAAGCTCTTTGAGGTCTTTAANAATATAAATGGATTCCAAGGTAAGTATTTGAGTCATTNTTGTACCCTGACTGTGTTAGTAGGAGCCTAAAGAGAATTTGTATAATGCCTATGGACAGAATTTGTATAGAAACTTGAACAGGGAAAGTTTGACACAAACGCTTATTAACCATGAGAGAGTAAGTATAAAGATGTAGTGAATGCTAAATATTATTCTAAAGCCAAAGAAGAGTACCCAAGGAAGGACAGACTTGGAAGTGGGTTCTTCCTCAAGGCTAGGATTCGGGTGTCATTAGAGCATACGGAGTTGAAGCCCTCCAGATAGCAGAAAGTCCTTGAAACGCCTAATCCTCTGTGTTGAAGTAAATAGAAAATCTCTCTAGAGTACATGTGCTGGAGGGTTGAGCTGCTCTGAGGTTGAGAGCTTTACGGGGCTGCGAGTGTGTGGCAGTCACATGTGTGAGCTGCTCCTTTCTCCTGCGATGTCCCTCCTGCGCCCTCTACTGACGAAGTTTAAGTTTGCTGCAAAGGAGAAAGGCTTTATACTTCCTTATGAACCCTCATGAAGGGGTGAGTATGCAGCTGAGAGATGATAACTAGAAACTGCACTCTGAAAAAGAAGGAAAAGGAAAGAAAAACACTAAGCCTCAGCATATAGCACACCTACTAATATTTCCAAAACCGTCCCAGGGAATCACAGTTTAAGAAACTGATCTTTGTATGACACGGAAGATTGGCGCTCAGCCTCCTGTCTCTCTTGCATCCATTATTACAGGATTCTAAAGTCCACGTGTTAAAAGGCACATCTGGAAAGAACTGCCACATCAGGAAGGCTGCCAAGAGCCCAGAACATGGTGTTGTGAGGGAGTTCAATCTGCTGTGCTTTTTGTTATAGTGCGGAAAGCAAAAGGGATTGATGACTCGGTAAAGGCAATTTAGCAAAATATATCAACAAGATGTCACATGCGGTGACAATATTGTGACTATTTCCCCATTAGCCTAGATCTCTAGTTATACGGGCTTTGAAAATGCCCAAATTGCACACATCTCCTGAGCTACTGTATCCGTGGCACAGAGTAAAAAGTCCTAACACTTCAGAAGTGAGATTGGCTGCTTTTCAGAGCTCACAGAAAACTCAAGGTCTTGGTTGTCCTTCAAGTGCTAGCCTAAGTACTATACAGATTTCCCCAAATCAGGATAGATCTCTGCTTCCTCTGGACTCCTCATCTTCCATCTTCTTACATCTCTCCTGAAGCACTCCCCTGGGCTAACCTGTTCCTATCTGTTCCTATGGCCCTTTCCCCATAGACTGGGAGCGCCTCAAGGGCAGGAAGCAAGCCTCATTCATGTCTGTGTCCNGAGAGCCAGCACAGTGATTCGATGTGAATTAATCGCCCACGTGTATTTGCTAACCCAAATTTGTTCACATCAAGTGAAAAGTAGTCTACTGCTTATTCCCTGCTTGCTGTGGGGTGGGCCAACACACTTAGCTGGTTTTTGCTGTGAGCATTCCTCAAGGCATTTTGAAAACAGTGGTCTTCAGGGGCAATCACTTTGAAACAGGCAAAGTGCTCAGAATTTGTGAATCTGGAATGCAGGAAAACTATAGGCTAATTCAAAAGTCTGAAAAGTAATCAGGTACTGCTTTACAGAGTATGTCTGTTGTCACCTGTCTAGATGCAATGCTTCTCTTATCTTCNACCTTTAGNCTTGATCGTCCGTCATTTAAGACAGGACTATTCAGTAGAATCTTAACTGGAGGCANGCAAATTCCAGAGCTTATTTTAAGCCTTCTCTGAAAGGTTACACTGGTTAGTATCAACTGGGTTAAAAGGTAGTCACAGTGGTTCACAAGCTTCAGTACCTTAACTCCATATAAGTGCATTCCTCATACTTGAAGAGACCACTGTNCATACGGGCANCTCTCCAGGGCAAATGTGGTACGTGCAACTCAGTGACAGAGGTGATGCTCACATTACAACTCTGACTTCTCAAGACAAAGTTGAAGNATGTGGAGGTGTTGAGTCTTTGTAGCCTGTGCTTGGGCTCAGAAGCGACATTGCATAAGCCAAAGCACTGTAGACAGAGTCCNTCACATACACATACCTCTGCTTGCTTNGAGGAAACTGAGAGGCATATTCCTCTATGGCTCCAAGAAGAGGAACGCAGATTGGTGAGCTCTTCATGTCCACTTAGAAAGACTCACACAGGCTTTATCAGTTAACTATTTACAAATGATTCTCCCATCAGCCACTCCGCTTAGACAGCAGCCCAGGCCATGCACCTAACAGAAAGAAGCAGGCAGAAGAGGCCACTTGCTGCTCTCACTAAAAGCTAGCCTGAGCAGAGGACCTGGGGCAGGTCCCCCCGCATGCCCTGAAGCAGAAACCCCTTTCACAGAGCAGAGGGGAGGTGAAGGCTCCCCACTTTTCTCACCTATGACCTTATTTTTTATTTTATTTCATTTCTTTTTAAAAAAAGATGTATTCATTTTCTGTGTGAGCACACCTGGATGGATGGATGTGCACCACACACATGCAGGTGATCACAGAAGCCAGAAGAGGGTATGTCCCCTGTACCTGGATTGGCTGCCTGCCACCTATAACTGGAGTTACAGATGGTTGTAAGGTGCCTGATGCAACTATTTGGGAACTAAAGCCAGCTCTTCTGCAAGAGCAATGGGCTGTTAACCACTGAAGTTTCTCCGCAGACCTTTATTTCCTTACTTTCTTTTTTCTTTCTTTAATTGGCTTACAAAGCAGCAGATTTCCTTGGGGTATTTTTGGATGACTCTCCTCCCACCCATTCTGCTCTCCTATTTCCACATTCCCATCCCTGCTTCAACCTTTCCATCNCCAGTACTTCCCCTTCCACACTCAAATTACATGTGTTCTGTTAAGTTCTCCATCGTCTCCCTTCAGGGCTCTTTTATGTCCTCTCATGGATCCCTTTCTAGTTTCCTGGCCTCTCTCTCACTTGGATTTCNTAACCAAAAAACAAAGCAAAAGTGAACNCTGAAAGGTTTCAGCCTTCTCCCAACTGAAAACCTGTCGGAACACGGTCCAGGAATGGAGCCATGTGAAGAGGATTCTGAGCGCTTGTGAACACTCCAAGAAAACAAGCCAAGAGTCTTGTGATCTCAGTTTCTTCAAAACATGGAATTGTTCTTGGAATTTGTTTTCATGCTCCTCCCAGGTGTGGAGGGTAAGAGTGAGTTTATTTCACATGATTCATTATTGCTTGCTGTTGTTAAATCGAATGTTTAAATGTCCTTTATATGCCTCTACGAAAAAACATGTTCTTACCACGTNTGGCTTGTCCTTGTGATTGTGTACAGCTTGAACTCATGAGAACTTTGCTCATGTGACTTCTCTTAACCCTCAGAGTATAAATTATCTGAGGCTCTGTTTGCTATTGCATAAGACTTCAGCCGGCCTCAGTGCCTTAATTCTCCCAGGTCCCACTACCTCTAGAGTGGTGACAAAAAACAACTAATTTTATTTTTTTCACACATCTTTCTTTTGGTTATTAATATCATAACTCAGCACCTACAACAATTCTCTTAACAATTCCATAAATTCTTAAAAGAAATTTGAATGCAAAAAAGTGGCAACCCGAGTACTTTTAGATAACTACAGTACTCCAAGTTTCACACTAAATCCTCTTCACAAAGAGATGGCTGCAGCCCAATGAGGCTCTTAGTACTCCCATTTTGCAGTCATGTAAACTGAGGCTCAAAGAGATGAGTCAAATGAGGCAGCCAGTGGGTCTATCAACCCTGCTTTGTCCAGCTCACAGGAAACCCCACACAGTCACTTCACATCAAGTAGAACTGGCAGCCTGGGTAAGACTCTATATCATGTGGTAAGTGTAACCAAAAGACCAGTCATCAGCGTGACCACAGTTCTGTTTGAAAACAAGCTAATCATAACCTTTGTATACTAGTCCTCGTGTATTGGTGGGCTTNGCCACCACACCAACTTCTTTTTCTAATAACTCACTGACCAAAATGCAGCCTTGTAGCATGGTCCAGAAATGCACTCTCAGCCCTTGATTAAATAAATAAGCACTCAATAAAATTCCCATAACAATTAAGTAAGTACGTGTAAAAATCAGCTATTATTTTGTTTGGTAAATTTGCAGAATACTTGTTCTTACTCTATTATAATAAATCAAAACTTAAAAGGAAAATGCTAATGAATATCAGACAGCTAATAAGACTGTAGTAAACAGGAAGATAATTAGATTCATATGGCTGAAGTGACAGATCTTTAGCTTCAGATGAGTACTCATGGAGTTCTACATGGTCAATTATGTACAGTTATGGAAGAACAAAGCTAAACTAAGACATCCAGGAGCCAGTGTGGTGATAGCACACACCTTTAATACTGTCTCTTATACACATCTAGATGTGTATAAGAGGAGACCTTCTTTCCCTTGGTATTACCCTGTGCTGGTGAATTTCACGTGTCAGCTTGACCTAGCCAGGGGAAGCCAGGCATTTGATCAAACATCTTCTGGGTGTGTCTGCAATGGCGTTTGTGGATGAGACTCATATCCTGAGTGCACAGACTAAGTAAAGCCAGTGGTCCTCTCTGAAGTACTGGCCTCCCACAAAGCACTGAAGAGAACCCAAAAGTGGAATAAGACGGGACTTGTGACAGGCTCTCTGGCCTGGGGCATTATCTCTTCCAGCTGTTAGATGTGGGCTGAAACATTAGCCCTGCTTGAGTTTCGAGCCTGCAGCTTATAGACTGAAACTCACATTGGTTCTCCTGGGTCTCCAGATTCCCCACGGCAGATCTTAGGCCCTTTCAGCCTCCACAATTACATGAGCTTCATTTTTATATTCTAGCTTCAAGACGTATTTCTGTCAAGATAGTAGCTGAGCTATTTACCCATCCAATGAAAAGGGGGCACTGACATACCCAATGTTGAAAAGGAATATGCAGATGATTAAAAAAGAAGAAAAGAAAAATGAAACAAAAACTGTAGGTCACTGAGCTGGCTCAACTGTGACTCTTAAGTTGTCCACTGAAGACCTATAGACTAGGGGCTTTAATGTGTGTTGGGTTAGAGTGTGAGAAGGGCTGGGAGATAAAACTGAGGGTCATCTCAGGGTACCCTACTCTCCTTGTTTTCCCTCTTCTAATGCCAATTTTCAATTCTTACCCTCAGTTTTACCTAAATAAAAGACTCATACTCTAAAGAACCATACTTTACTTCACTTATTATGAAGGATCCCCTTGTTGTTCAAAAGGATGGATGTGGGCGCTAGGCTGTCTGGCCCTTTTCGAGAGGCACTGAAGGCATCCCCATTTTCAGACACTCAGTTCAAAGCACCTGCAGGGTCCCTGTTCACATACAGCTTCTTCNCCATTTAATCCTTCAGTTGAAGGACCAGGAAGTACAACAGTATCTTCTATTTAAAAAAGCTAAACTTTATTTTAAAATTTTCCTTTCTTCACTCAGTCCTAAACTGTAAAGTGTTACTTGCTCAAGGTTATTTCTACTTTGCCAAAGTGTGCTGCCCTTGACTTGAGTATGGAGAAGCCTCCTCATCAATGAGTGTCTGCTAGGACATTATTCCTGCATTGGCATCATGACCAAGGTATATTTGAACTCAGCCCTGAGCTCAGCAGGCACTTTTCTCCTTACAGTGGAGACCTTCTATCTCCATCACATGAAGCTGACTCTGTTGGAACTTCTTAGACAAGGGCTACAAGGACCATTTCATCAAAACAACCAACTTGATACAAACAATGGGGAAGAAATTGCCACGCCAATGGCATTTCTNAAGAGGAATAAAGATGCATTTTTAAGAAGCATCAGGAAATAATGGAGCTTTCTGTTCAACTAAGATATAAAGCATCTGACACAGATCTGCAAGTGCAAGGGGCAGGACTGGACAGATACCTAAGAGACAGAAAGACAGTCAATAGCCATATGTGTCTTCCCATACCTGATTCCCAAACTATAATCAAGGATTCCAACATCCAATCTCATTTCCCATACCTGATTCTCATATTATAATCAAGGATTCCAACATCCAATCTCATTTTCTTATCGNAGCATATCCTACACACAGATACCTTCANGAATGTACAACTCAATTTGCACTAAAAAGATGCAACCTGGGTCAAGAAATAAGACAGTGTCAAAATCCACTACTGCCTTGACCTTGGTTCCTTCAAAAAGTTATTTTTGAAAATAGTTTTTCTGGCTTGTATACTTTCGACATTGGAAAGATGGCCAACTATTCCCTCACCTTTACACAGAAGTTCCTTGCTTACCACTGAATTTTCACAAACACCCATGACATGGTGTGCCNGTCACTTTCTTGTTACTGTGGGAAAACACCTGACAAGAAGNAGAAAACATTTGCACAGGCTCACAGTCCTAGGACAGGGCCCATCAAGATGGGAAGGCATGGCNGCAGGGGCGGCTTACAGCTGTAGCAGCAGAACTTCTCACATCTGGGCAGACCACGATGATGCTCAGCTGGTTTTCTCCTTTCTTCTTCTGTATTCAGTCTGGGGCTTTGGCCCATGGCATGGGGNGATCTNGTTGGGGACAGGTCTTTTTCAGTCAACTGATCCTCTCTGGAGATGCCTCCTGTTGGAATAAACCTTGAGCAAACTCTGCCAGATGCTGATCAAGAAACTTTCCTTCGCTAAGGCTTGCTGACACTCCTGGCCCCATGTTGAAACTCCAGCCTCTTTCATTTCACTGCCATNGCTAAACTCAGTCACCCANTATGACCAGTGTCCTGATAGCTGGGCTATCCATTTTCTAAAGATGACCTTGTCCAGACAATCAACTCCAGAAACTGCAGGCTTGCACATAACCTCAGAAGATACATTTAACTTCAATTCTCCAAACCCCCTATACAAACTCCAAGTANCCCCGTTCCTGTTCAGCAGACACACCTCTACTACTGTGTCTGCCCCTTGCTGTCTGAAATAAGCAGTCCTGTCCGCTAGAGTCTGACCCCTTTCTTTTCTGCTTCCTGGCTTTTTAAGCTGCCTCAGAAATCTAACACCCTCACAGACACACTGGGAACAGTGCCTCATGGATGTCCCAGTCCTTTCTTACTCTAGTCAAGTTGCCACTCAAAATGAAACATCCTAAGTCAACCTCTGGTCAACTTGAAACCCAAACGGTCCATTTAAATCACAACATTCCATCCCAGGGCCCTGTAGTCTCATGATCATGTCATAATGCAAAATGCATGTAGTCCAACTCTAAGACTCTCCCAAATCTTAACAGGGCTGCACTGTAGGACCCTGTCTCAAACAAACAAAAAGAGAAAAAAAATATTGCTATGATTTGGACATTTATGACCCTACCAAAATTCATGCTATGAGTTTATCCCAACACTGCGATACTAAGAGGTGGTGCCTTCAGGAGGGACTTGGTCCTCACGAATAAATGAGTGACATTACTAAAGTTTGGAGGAACTGCCTGAGTCCTTCCTGCCCCTATGTCTTCCACATGGAGACACACAGCAATGCTCAGGCTTGGTGCAAAGAGCAGCCCTTATGAGAACCTGAAGTTCTGGCACCATGAGCACCATAAATTTATAAGCTTCCAGAACTGTAAGAAATANACCTTTATTATTTATAAATTATCCAACCTTGAGTGTTTTGTTATGACATCATTAATAGGTTAATGTATTATATATAGGTTGATATATATATATATATATATGGGTTTATTATATAAGATGGATTCTATTTTTAAGATATCTCATTTAATTATTACAACACTCCTATGAAGAAGGAATTAGTCTCCAAACATGACATATGTGAAAACTGAGGCTGAAAATGTCTATAAACCTTTCCTAAGCATGTAGCCAGTAAATAATNGGACTCCAGAGACTGGCCATCCCTACACCCATCAGGACCAGCTATCTGCATAATCCACAGATTCACACAACCTGCACACACACACAAAAAAAGAACAAATGATGAAACATTTGTTTGTGGATTAAATTTGATAGACAGGACAATACCAATATCCTGAGACATTCCCAAATACAGAATGGTGTCTAATTGATGGGCTTAAAGTCAAGCTAGGTGAGAAGGAACAAGACTCCTTCATCCAGCTGCCTCTGTTTTGTCTAGGACAAGCATGACCNGTTTCAGATGTAAGTCTCTCACTCTTCTGGCCCTAAGTTAGTATTTACTCTGAAAAGAAAGGAAGTGGAAGAGAAGAAGCCGGCAAGTTGCTCAGGGCTGGGTATATAAACAGAGCACTCTGCCAAAACTTTAATATGGCATCTTCTTTAGCTTTTGACAAGCATGGGAAGGAGTGGCTAATNGCCCATATTACAGATAAGGATGTGAAAAACAGAGAGGGAAAGTAACTGCCNAAAGTCACACNGAAACCTAAGGATNTGNGATGTGGACTCTGTCATCTATCTCACAGTGCAATTGTAGGTCCTGTTGTGGATCTAAAAGCCTCAAAGGCAGTAACCACCCACAGACACAATGCCAATCACGTGGTTAATCTGTCCACAATCAATTAGCAAACTTCTGTGGTGGTTCTCAGTGCCCATCATGCTGCCTCCCCAACAGGCACATTTATGGGAGACTCTGCACTATGCTCACTTTCCTATAGAACAAGAACATCCTCAGCAGATGTCCTCTCCAGACTCAAAGTTTTTTCTCCCACTTAGGAAAGGCTGTTTCCCTTCCTACACAGACAACCCATCTATGGATGTTGTACATAGAAAGACAAGATGGACTGAGCATCAAACTGTCCTCCAGGAACATGACTTCCACTTGGAACCCATGCCTCAGAAACATGCCCAGCCTGCTTACAAAGCCTTGATAGAGAGGTTCAAAGAAAAACAGAGACAACATAATCCCTTCCCTGNGCTGACATCCTCATTTACACCCTCACCATATTAATTTTCTTTGTTTCAACTTCATTGTAAAGTTAAGGAAGGCTNCCTGGGCAGNTTGAGGCATGCGTTAGACAGCCTATAATGTCTAAATGTTCCAATACCATCCACTGATACAGTCTGACACCAACACTAAGCTGTTATTTTTCAAATAACAACAGTAACATTTAATTAGAGTTTAACCTGGCAGCCNGCTTTCCCCTAACGACATACAAGACACCACGGTTCCCTGAAACACGAAAGNTCTACATCCAGAGTAAATGCCACATGTCAAATGCTGAACACTCCTAGTGACTAATTATGCATCTCACTGTCATTAATTACATACCATTCAAGTACCTTGGGGGGGGACAGCAGGATTTTAGTCCTTCATATAGGATACCAAGTTAGATGACAACTTTTCCAGGCTATCACAACTGCTTTGTAATAATTACTTCAACTGGGTGAGGCCCCCAAAAGTAGCTCCTCAATCAGTGAAATGGCTGATTATGTTTCTTGATCCCATTTCAACTAAAAACATAATAGAAGCAAGCCTAGCATCATCCCTGGCACATAATAGGTTCTTTATAAACTGTAGCCATAAGCACAGTAAATGTTTACATTTTTAAAAATATTTATCTTATTTTTAATTATATGTTATATCTGTGTGGTGGGATGAGGGATGATGATATGAGTACAGGTGCTCAGAGAAGCCAGAGATGTCAAGACCCCCTGGAGCTGGAGTTTTAGGCAGTTGTGAGCTGCCCAACATGAGTGCTGGGAACCAAACTTCAGCCCTTTGAAAGAGCAGCCTATGCTCTTAACTGCTGAGCCATCTCTCTAGCCCCAAATGTTATTGTTATAAATTCAATCATTGCCATAGACCAGGCTGCACTGGACTGTGGGGAAAATCATCTTTCTCACTTTTGCCTCCTGAAGTCAGTCATCTATTGCATCTACCCATTCACTCATGCCACATNCAGTGAAATGGCTGATTATGTTTCTTGATCCCATTTCAACTAAAAACATAATAGAAGCAAGCCTAGCATCATCCCTGGCATATAATAGGTTCTTTATAAACTGTAGCCTTAAGCATAGTAAATGTTTACATTTTTTAAAATGTTTATCTTATTTTTAATTATATGTTATATCTGTGTGGTGGGATGGGGGATGATGATGTGAGTACAGGTGCTCAGAGAAGCCAGAGACATCAAGTCCCCCTGGAGCTGGAGTTTTAGGCAGTTGTGAGCTGCCCAACATGAGTGCTGGGAACCAAACTTCAGCCCTTTGAAAGAGCAGCCTATGCTCATAACTGCTGAGCCATCTCTCTAGCCCCAAATGTTATTGTTATAAATTCAATCATTGCCATAGCCCAGGCTGCACTGGACTGTGGGGAAAATCATCTTTCTCACTTTTGCCTCCTGAAGTCAGTCATCTATTGCATCTACCCATTCACTCATGCCACATACGTAACAGAATACTTGCTCAGGGCTAGGCATGGTTTCTCTAGATAGTGACTGCCAAAAAACTTCCCTCCTGGAGATTTACAATGTACAGTATTAGAGACTCTGAGAAGTTCTTCAAGAGAAACATTGATACATACATGCATGCAATCATATACACATACATTCATAATTATATATACATAAATACATGATAATAATTACAAATAAAAAGGTAACAGATGATGTAAATTTGAAGCTCAGACAATATATATAGATCAATTCATAGATGATAGATGATAGAGATTAGATAGACAGATAGATAGATGATAGATAGATAGATGACTGATAGGTGATAGGTAGATGATAGATAGATAGATACATAGATAGATAGATAGATAGATAGATAGATAGATAGATAGATAGATAGAAAGAAAGAAAGAAAGAAAGAAAGAAAGAAAGAAAGAAAGAAAGAAAGAAAGAAAGAAAGAAAGAAAGATAGAAAGAATTTTGGCATTTTCCTTGGTAGTGATACATTTGCTGTCATAGCCTCCTGTTCCCACTATGACACAATGGTGTACTAAGGAACACTCTTGGTCATAGTACAGGATCACACTGAAGATACCCTGACCAAGATTCTCTCCCTAACTACACTCCACCCAAGCTCTGAAATCTTTTCTGGCTTTATATCAAGTCTGGCCTATAAAAACTTGAAAAACATCACTTACATAGTTTCTAACAGCTCAAGGCTACATCCTAAGGATGACTGACCCTTGACCATCTTAAAGTGCCTGCNAGAGGAAACCAGAGGCTTCCAAAAGAATTTGTTGCCCGTTTGAAGAGTCTCTACAGATAAGGCTCATCTCCCAAGCACTGTGGGAGGGAGGAGACTGACTTCACTAAGTGTCACTTAGCAAACCCAGATAGGTTTCACAGAGACCAAGTCCTCTGTTGTGATGTCTGCCCCACTGAGAACTTAGGTCTCCTGAGAAGGGATGACCTGGGTCTGTCCGCCCTCTGTCCGCCTGTTCCCAGCCTCCTTTTCCCAGGAGACAATCAGACATGACAGGGAGTTCAGTCAAGCAAGAACTCCTTTATTTCTCTTTTCTTTTTTTAATTTTTTTTTATTTTTGAAAAACAGTGAGCCCCTTTTAAAGCCTAAAACCACAAGGCTAGAGAAAGGGGCGGAGTAGATGCCCTGTCGGGCCAATCAGTTTAAAGGTCACTCAGACATAAACAGCTTAGGTTTCTCCCTCCTTGCTTCCTCCACAGACCTGCACAGACCTTTGTCAACAACTTGGTTCCNTCCTCCCTGGACCATCTTTACTTATAAACAACTTGGCTCTGCAGACCCCTACAGTCCTCCATCCCACCTTTTGTAAATTGTCGCTTTCCTCACTCTCCTGCTCCTCCCCTGACCCCTCTCCTCCTCCATCCCCCCTTTAAGATGTCCAGCCGGCTCTGCACAAAGTTCGGTTTTTCCTCCTATTGTGCTAGCACGTCGTTGTCTTTACCACTTCAGTGTCTGCTTTTGTGGATCTTTGACAGCCCATCAAAAGCCATTCTCCACACCAAACCACCATCAGGTAACACTTACCCAGCGTGACCTTGAAGGATTAACTTGGTACAATGCTGAGGCTCTGGCAAGATTTGAGATTAGCCTTTCCCGGAAAAGCAGTCACCAGTACCCTTGTTATAAATTCCAGAACTCCCTTGGAGTCCCACAGAGTTGACTAAAATCCTAGCTGGTCCTTTCAAGGTCACTGTATAATCTCTGTGGATCCAAGGGGTCATGGTAAGAATCCTTACCCTGTGTGAGGAAAGCCAGGGTTTCCCCTGATGTTTGCTCTCCAGCTTGCCTGTGTCTGTGTCACTTCTCAGCACTGGTGCTGCTCTGTCACTCAAGATGAAGATATAGAAATCAGCCTTCCATTAACTGGGGAGAGGAAGGGATCAGAGAGAAAAACTCTAGCCAGCAGGAGTCAGTCGTTTCTTTGAAGCACATATGATGTGTACGCATAGACACACATATACGTACCCTAAACATCTTTCCAAGCGAAGGAAACATTGCCTGGCAAAAATGAAAACACTCACGATAAATCATGCACATCCTAAGTATTATTCAGTCTTGTTCTACCTCGGCAAAGCTGAGTGCTGTCTTTACTATAATTCTTCTCAAACCTTTGTGTGGGCAGGTCGGCTCTTTACACTCTTAACTTCCAGGTTAAACTCCAGGTCACCAATCCTCCAAAGGGAATCTCATGGCATGGCCTATGACCACTAATAAGTGATTACATTCTCAGATACTGAAGTCTTCTTCTGCCTAAACTGTATGCACAAGGATCCCAAGAAAAGTGGTGGTGAGTCCCAAAATTGGCCTTTAAGGAGGCAGCTGTGACTTAAGGAGATATTTCCCAACCTTCACTTGCCATTATCTCCATATATTCAGCTATCTCTACTGTAGGATACAATAATGGCCCCAATATATAATTCCTGGAATCTGAGTATATGATCTTATTTCATAAAATAAGATCTTACAGATAAAATAAAATAGGATTAAAATGGCGAAATTACCCTGAATCAGACAGTTGCACTTAATACAACTATAAATAAAAAGAAGACAAGAGGCTGAGGAGATGACTCAGTAGGTGAAACATTTGCCATACAAGCATGAGACTCTGAGTTTGCTCCCGTTACAGACATTAAAAATATAATGGGTGTGTTGGGGCTGAAGAGATGGGTCAGTGGGTGAGAGCACTTGTAGCTCTTACAGAAGATCCAGATTTGATTCCCAGCCCCGAAGCATCCACAACTCCAGTTCTAGGATACACATGACACACAGACATACAAAATACTAATATACACAAGATAAAATAATAAATATTTTAATAAAAATTTTAAAGGTGTGGTGGTGTGTGTTTGTAGCCCCGGCTCTGGGACTGTGTAGACTGGCAGACCTTTAGAGCTTACTGAATACCCAGCCTAGACTAACTGGCAATGAAAGATCCTGTAAGATGGATAGCACTTAAGAAATGATACCCGAGGTTGACTCTGTCTTCCACACATATGCACACATATACATATGCACACACACACACACACAAAGGGAGAGAGAGACAGAGACAGAAGACATGGTCTAAGTCAGAATAAAGGAAGCATGGCAACAGAAGCCAAGGTCAGAATTAGATAAGGGAGAGGCCTCAAGCCAAGGAAAGCAGAAGGAACCCAACCCTCCTGACACCTCGTGCATAGCTGTGAGGTAATAAATTTGTATTGTTTCAAGGCACTAACTTTGTGGCCATCTGTTATAGCCAGAGGAAACCGATACCCTTCATGGAACATGCTCTTTATGTAATATTTAAATTTATCCATTTTTTAACTTACTATCTACTTAAACTCATCCAATGCTCATGGAACCGCGGCTTTGACATAATTGTTATGTATTTTTCTAATACACATCAAATGAACACTTTTTTAAGTCTATTATCATTAGCCCCTAATGACAGTGTGTGTCCTCCTTTAGAAAGCTCTGAACAAAATGTCTAGGTCCTCAGGATGGGGGACCAGACTTCTACACAGGCTCTCCCACTCACTGTGGCTGGCCTGTATACGGGCCTTCCCACTCACCATAGCTGATCTGTACACAGGCTCTCCCACTCACCTTGGCTGGACTGTACAAGGCTCTCCCACTCACTGTGGCTGACCTGTACACAGGCTCTCCCACTCACTGTGGCTGGCCTGTACACAGGC
>LZPO01008020.1:261901-273171 GCA_001675575.1 Neotoma lepida
CATCTGCTGCCTAAGGTTGTTGTCGAGTCAGGCGAGAGGAACCAGAAGTCATGGGCCCCCANGTGCCTACCCTGTTGGCTGTTTGCAGACTCATGAACTTTCTGCTTCTGGACTACATTTATGATCCACCACATAACTGATGAGGTGGTCTCTGCAGTCTGAAGAGACAAGAATACAAAAATTTAGCACACGTACAATTTAACAAAGACAGNAACAGAGTTTTAAAATACTTTACACTGCACCCACTCTTCAAAGGGAGCACTAAAGATAAGGGGTGCGGGCACTGGTTTATTGGGAAAACTGGTCTGAGGTAGAAAGGCTGCGGGCATGGAACTCAAGAAGAGAAAAATAGNGGAGGCAGGGGAGCCAACACACTTCACTTTATCAAGTTGGGTCAGTGCTAGGCAGTTGATGGGGTCATCCCCCTGCCCCACCTCCCAGTTCCTGGATCGGCAGACAGTGGTGGAGCTTCTAAACTTCCACATGGAGTTAAAGCAGTTCAGTGTCCCCCAGTCCAAAGTTCCTCAAAGGGAAAACTCAAGAAAGACTGATAGAGAGAATATGAAATTGTCTTAGTAGGAGTGGGTTTTGCCAGTCATAGGTGCATGCTAGGTATGTGGCTGTCCTTCATTGTACCTGTTTTCCCATCTGTAAAATGGGGAGTTAATAGTGCCTATACAATAGGGCCACTGTGAGAATGAAGTAAATGGTGTGAGGAGTTAGAATGGTACCTGATACATAGTAGTCATTGTGTGTCATCATCGTTCCTGAGACCCATAAGTGAAAGAGAGTGTCAATCAATGAATCAGCATTCATGGCACCTGGCCTGCCAGCCACTTGGCTAGATCATCCATAACTNAATAGCAGGGTGCAGAGTTTCAGAAAATAAACAAGGTCTGCTGTTTGCTCATCAGCTAACAAGAAAGATGGACAATATACAAATGAGGACAAATAATTAACTAAATGAGAAGAAACCAGATGAATCATATTTCTCCCACAGAAGGCTGTACTGAGGATCAACTCACATGTATAAGCTTAAAGAACCTCCACAAGGGCAGGAGAGGGACTCAGCAGGTAAGAGTACCGTGGCTCTCACAAAAAACTCAAGTTCGAGTTCTGGTCAATCTGTAATTCCTTCTCCAGGGTGATCTGGTGCCCTCTTCCGGTCTCTGCAGGCACTGCACTCACACAGATGGACAGACGTGTAATGAAAAATAATTATAAAAAAAGACCTCCTAGCTCCAGTTGATACTGGTACATTTCCATCTAGCTTTTTCTACCTTATGCATACACAGTATTTCACAATTATGTTATAGACTCACCAATTCTCAGAACACTGCCAGGTATTCCCTGACACACTAGCCATAACAGGACAGCAATGGTTTCAGTGATGGTGAAATCTTCAAAACTGTGTCTTCATGATGACATGTTTTAGTGTAATTGGGATGACATCACCTACCACATGTGCACCATACAACATTATGCTATGAGGACTTTCTCATATCGTTAAGAATTATTTCAAATTGAGATTTTTTTTAATAACACCATCATGCTTATTATTAGCACAGTTGTGCTAATTAATTGCGCTGCTTATTTGCAGTCTGATAGAGTGCAGTGCCCTGAATGCCCATCCAAACGCTAGCTTTTGCTCCACTGTAGCTGTGTGATGTTGGGCCAGTCATTCTCTACACCTTACTCTCCTCAGCAAAATAAGCAGAAGAACAGTTTCTTCCATGGAGTTCCATGGTCTTCCATGAAGACCAGTGAAGGCTCATAAAGTAGATGCCACAACAGGTAAATGTTAGAGAAATGTTAATGTGGTGATTATTTAACACCATTCGACTGTAGGTCTTCAGGGTTATTTCCAAGATTTCAGTAATGTATAACATAGGAATTACATTTGTTACCAGTTTCTGTCCTGGTGTCTGGTTCTTACCTAGCATTTAGTGGAATTATTAGCTCAAATGACGTCAAGTTTTTAGAGTACTGATGGAGACCACTGAATTACTTCCCGAAGAAGTTGTTAAATGGCCTTCCCACATACACTAAAATACAAATCACCCTAATCTGGCAGCTCTTGCTACTGCTACCTCATTGTTTCAGTGCACAGTTTGGAGGTAACTGATGAGATGGAACATTCTAGTTTTTCTTTCATTTTGATTCACAGCCCATATTACTTATCCAGGGATAAAAGTAACTTGGAAAAAATAGTATATAATTCTCCCAGAAATAAACAATACATCCAGAAACCTGAGGAAATTAAAGCATAAACTCTGGTTTCTTGAGAAACTTAGGAAAGGGGCTCATTTAATCCAGGAGTCTCCTTAGGCCCTACAGATGATCTCTTAATGCTAAGAATATTCTAGAAAATCATCTGTTCATAATCCTCTTTCCAGAAATTAACCTAGAGCCCCTAGACAAGGGATATTGACATTCTTATTTCACTGACCAGCCTGAACACATGCCAGCAGAATTTAATATGAGTGAGTCATATTAGTAATGGAAAAATCTNGAATCCAAATGATATTGCATAACCACATTTAACCATGATCAAAAGCCCCCACTACCTCATGGCTGAGAGTCAGAGGGAAGAGTAGACACACCAGAGAGCTGATCCAGATGGAGGGGCTGGCCAGTAGGAGCTAGGGCTACAGAGACACCACCACGGCAGGACTCACTGTCTTTGAGTCAATGCCCTTGAGATGTGCCTGGAGCAGGACACTTCATCTCCACTCTTCTGCCTCCATCTTCCACCAGGGCTCCCCAACCCCAGCTCCTGACAATTATACAGTAAAAAGTAACATAATTTAAAATGGGCAAAGGAGCAAAATAGACATGTCACCAAAGAATATATACAAATGGCCACCAAGCACATGAAAAGATAATATCATCAGCAAGGGAAATACAAATCAAAAGCACAGTGAGAGAACATATGATATCCACTAGAATAATCATAACCAAATGACAGACAATAACATGTTAAGTCTAGTGTGTGGTGCAACTGGAACCATTTTGCATTTCCAACAGANAAGTCAAATGGTGGCGCTGGTTTGGAAAACAGTGTAGCAACTGCAAAAATAAACACAGGTCTTAACCATCTCATATTCAGAAATTATATTCATTGGTACATATGCAACAAAATGAAAGCACACAAATAAATTCGCCCATGAATATTCATAGCACACTTCATAATGGCCAAAAGGCTAAAAGGAATTCAAATGTCCACTAACTGATAAGTAGAGGTGATATATCCATATGAGATATTATTTGAAAATAAAGATAAATCACTGACAGCAAAGGTAGTTCTATAGCGATATAGTTACATTAAAAATAATAAAGAATAAATAGTGTAATGATGCACCTCATGGTTTTAGATAAACAAGAACAAGACAAACTCAAAGCAATATGTGCAAAGAAATAATAGAGGTTAGGTAAGGAATCAATAAAATAGAGATGAAAAGAACAAATGTTTTCTTCCATATGGGTATTTATACTCATATCTATATATATGATATCAAAGCAGAATAAATAATCATATTCAAATATAATATGTATGATATNAAAGCAGAAGGGGTACTATAAGGAGGAAGAGATCTAAAAAGAGGGAGAGGGGGACAAGACCTTAAGGTAAAATGTATTCACACTTTCTCTCATATACAGAATATAGACTGACTTACACATGAGTGTCTGTGTATATTATATATGTATATATATATATACATGCATATGACATGAAAATAGAAGGGTACTATTTAAGGGGAAAGTCCCAGTTGAGAAGAAGCAGTGAGAGTAGTGGGAAATATGAGCACAGTACAATGACATACATGACATGTATGTGTCACGAAATCCATTGTTTTGTATACTAACTAAAAATGTTAATAAAAATGCTAAAACTATGAGATAGCTCAGTCAATTAAATGTTTGCTACACAATNAAGAAGACCTGAGTTCAATCCCCTGCACTCGTGTGGAAAGCAGGGCACCATGGTGCACACTTGTGATCCCAGCACTGGGGCAGTGGAGACAGGTGGATNCTGGGGCTCACTCGCCAGCCAGCCTAGCCCTATGAGTGAACCCTGGGTCCCAGTGAAAGACCTGTCTCTAAAAACAAAGTAGATGGTAGAATAACGTTTGAGATTAATCTCGTTTCCATATGTGCACACAGTGCTCACATACCTGCTCATACACGTGTACACACACACACACAAACATACACACACACACACACACACACAAAATGAGCTGTTGATACATACTATCACATGGATGGGCTTTAACACCACCTTCTGAGCACTTAAGTATATCAGGCCCTTAGCCTATATTCGTTTCATCCTTGGAGATCATTATTACCTCATCCTATGACTGAGACATGAGAGATAAATGCAGACATTCAGGGTTGTACAGGAATAAGTGTAAGAACTGAGTCCCACACAGGCCGATCTCTTCAGACTCCNTTTCTCTAGCTCACTGCCGTGGGTGAGTTAGACTCAAGCTCAAAGCTGCAAAACAAAGGTCTCAATTGCTTACCAGAACAGACCACAACAGGCTGCCTTCCTAGCACTCTCCAGCCATGCCATGCCGCTCTGACCATTCCCAGAAGCGTGAACAAGCCTGGCTTCCANAAACATGCAGGCTGACCTCCCAGCCAGCAAAACCCATTCTGAGAACAATCTGGCTGAAAACGAGCACCTTAGGGGCACACAGTCCAGACAAGCTGAGGGAACCTGAAAACCTAGTAAGTCAGAATTCAAAGTGCATGTATCAGACCAGCTCCTCAATAAACTTTAGCAATCGAGCCCACCTATGAGAACAAAGCAGAGCTGAAACCTTGTAGACAACAAAGCAGAGCCGAAACCTGGTAGACCCTTCTAGATTATATTCAAGGACTAGGTTCACAAGACTCCTCCAGGTATGAGTTAGCGGTGTCTGTACTGCAATTCCTCTCCACCCATACTAAGGCTCACTCATCNTCTCATACTGCTCATACTTCTCATGCTTCTCCTCTGAAGCCTCTCTTCAAGATCACAGTGCCAGCAGCTAGTTCTCAGCAGTATTTNACATCACCGTNCANCTCTCCTTGACACATGCGCTTTAGCCCCAGCACACTGCATCCTTAGTTCTTCTCTTGCCTCCCTGCCTCTCTCCCATCAGTGTCTGCTATTCTTTGGATTTGATTTGTGTTCCCTAACTGTTGATGTGCTAAAGCTTAACCCCTCATCACATATGGGCCCTTGAGCCTCTTGAAATGTGAGCCCCATGAACCTGTTTTCTTTATAGTTGCCCATTCTCTAGTAAATCCGAGCAACGTGAACTTTTTAAGTTACCAGCCTCCAGTATTTCCACTGAAGTAGCACAAGATGGACTAATGTCGTTTATACTACTCTTTTTTTTTAAGTTCACTTTTATGTGCATGGGTGTTTTGTCAGCACATACGTCTGTACACCATGTGTACCCGGTGGCCACATAAGGCATCAGATCCNCTAGAAGTGGAGTTACAGGTAGTTGTGAGGCACCATGTGAGTGCTGGGAATCAAATCCAGGTCCTCTGAAAAGAGCAGCCAGTGCTCTTGATCACTGAGCCATCTCTTCAGTCCCTCTTTATATTTTAGCAAACTCAATCCTTGATCTCTGCAGAACTTTAGTGCCAGTTACCAGCTTATTTCCTCACTGCTCTAGTCACCCTTACTGCCTGCACTGACGGAAGACAGACATGCAAGCACTTGTACATGAATGTTCACAGTATTAATTACAACAGCCTGAAGAAGGAGAGAGCCCAAGAGTGTATCAACNTGTCAACTGGATGAACAAAATGTCTTTTGATACAAGGGAATATTATTCCTCCATCACCAGGAGGCATATANTCATACACAGTCTAGAGAGGGAGAGTGCGGAGATCATGCCATGTATGAGCCAGACATGAGATGTCAGGTGTTAGGAAATACCCAGAACAGAAAACTCCACTGAAACAGAATGAAGATGAGTGGGAGAGCCAGAGGGAGGGAGGCACCNAGAACTGCTTAAGAGCCCTGGATTTGACTTTGCCAATAAAAATACTTTGGAACTAGAGGTGATGGCTCTACACCAGAGTTNTGTCCTAAAAGCTGAAGCCCTTGCCTTAAAATGGCTGGTGGTATGTCACTTCATGAAAAGAGAAAGCAAACTAAGGTCTTGATAATTGGCGACCACCTGGTAATGGGATTCTGGCCTTGTGTAGGTCCTAGCAGCAATGATAATGCTAATTATCTCTCTGGGCCTCAGTTTCCCCAGCTATAAATTGACCAGACTGGATTACATCCCAATTCCTTAACAAGAACAGTGTGAATCAGTCACATGGAAAGCTGCTTCTGACCTCACAGAGCCATCCCACCCTCTAGGCACATGCACATGAGAGGCTGGAGCCTGCGTTCCCATGTGGAAAACGCTTGTCTCAGATCAACTGCACCCTCTTTTAAGACACTGGGAGACCCCGTACCACAGAGTTCCACTCTCCTAGGACCATTGTATGTAAGTCAAGACTTGAGTAAAAAAGACAACACAAGACATGAAGTGTGTTTATTAGGAAGAACACCCCAAATACTCACAAGTGGTTCTCCTGCACACTTAGGCTGGGACACAAAAGGATATCATGACAGTCCATTGGGTTTGCTTACATCACAAAAGAATTTTCAAGGCAGTTCAATTTCAGGCCACAAAAATCACATCTATGGCACCAACATGGAATTCAAAAATAGGCTAGACTTCAAAGTGCCCCAAATGCCAACAAATGAGAGGACTACTGAGGGTCTCCAAAGCAATCCAGGATGCCGTGATGCAGGCTGCCTACACACCTCCCTGGGCCCTCAGCACGGACAGTGCTACCTGCAGGCCTCTCTGCTCATTTCCCATAAATACCACACGGTCCCAGGACAGCAAAGGAACACTATGTAAGAGACAAACGGGACTGGTTATCTCGTACTGCAAACAGGAATATAGAAAACATGGGGCCAGATGCAACCACACACCGGTTAGTGATGTTTCGGGAGGGCCCTCCCAGGCACTGAGATGAGGCTTAAAAATATGCTGGAGTAAGCTCTGTCTTTCCTTCTGTGGTTACCACCTGGATTAGGCTTCCTGAATTTGGCCGTTTATTCCCAGTGATCCAGTCATGGAAGGTTCTAGAATAAGAAGAGATATTTTACATTCTTAAAGCAAAATTTGGGGTACATGCTAATATTCATACTAGTGGCCTTGGGTGTGAAAGGTGGTTTCTGGGGGAGCTATGAGAAAGCCACTAGACATCAGGGATATATAAACAGGTCCCCACAGAGCTCCGTGCCTGACTAGGAATTAACGTAATCTTAGCTTTTACTTTTGTCCTTTTCTACATGGTCAAAATGCTTCCCAACACAGTAGTATGATTTTAACTAATAAAATGGATTTTAGATGATTAACTGTAACAGACAGATAAATGCACCATACAGGCATCTCTGAGTACCTATGGAGGTCTAGTTTCCTACACTGCCAAGGACCCCAACATCCAAGGACGTCACTCAGACCCTTTAAGTAAGGGGCATGCTATCTGCATATAACCCACACACATTCTCCATATACTCCCCAAATCACCCTAGATTGACAGTAACTCACACGACACACACACTATACACTAAGCAACTGTTAAAACTACACTGTCTTTAGAAAATAAGGACAAGGGGGTGTCTCCACCTACTTAGTACAAAAGCATTTCTTTCAGGGTTTTCAATGTGAAGCTGGTTGAATGGGTGCATAAGAGCCCACAGATAAAGAAAGCCAGCTTATGCTTTATTCCTTCTCAAGTTTAAAGGAACACGAACTCATTCTTTAATTTTAGCAAATATGTATGGGGTACCCAAGGCAAGATATAAAAAGCAAGCTGTTACAGTAAAATATATTAGGACTTAAAACAACTAGCTGTTTGTGGAGAGGCGTAACTAAGCCTATGTGGAACAAAGGAAGACCCTGTTTATGAAGTATAAAAGCCAGGGAGAAAAAAAGGCACAAAATTTTGCAAGAAACAACAAGCAGGTAACAGTGTCTAACTGTGAAGCATTTACATTTGAGTACCCTTGAGTACCATCCACCTGAGGACCCACTGCCAGGATTTCAGACCTCTACCTGGAAAGCACTCAGCTCTTAGGATGCTCTGTGGTCCCAATGTGCAACTCTGTAGACTAGATTTGACAGTCAGCTGCCAGACACTCAGGGTCCTTCTCTGGATATTGTGCAAGCCAAGAAAGTGTATAGTCTTAAAACGCAAAGCATTGCTAAAACACCCTGAAATACTGTCATTGGTCATGGTCCCACCTCTGGACTAGAGTTGAGCTGGGTGTCTTTGAGAGAGACAAAGGGTTTCCGTAGTCATCACACATTCCTGTCTAGCCTTTGGCCTCTCCAGCAGAGTGGAGTAGATGACAGAGAAGGCACGCTTACCATCGCGGGTAAAGACAGTAATGTGCTCACAAGCCTTTCAAACAAACTTCACTCTAACTTGTCAGGTGAGTTTCAAGTGGATAAAGTGATTGCTAGAGCAAAGGGTGCCTGACAGCCCTTGTCAGGGGACCTGTGGATGGGCATGAATTCAGGCCCCGGAGCCTCAATGTTGGGNCCAGAGTCTAGATTCTAGGTTAATATGTCACTTAAGCATTGTGGGAANACTGGCCTTTAAAGAGAAATGTAAAAACAATCAGAAATCAAATCATTGTGTCTTCTGCAACTCCCTTTTCCAATCAAGTATTAAAGCATGACTCCTATCACCATGTGGTTAGCAGGCCCACAGGCCCNGAGCCATATTGCCTAAGTAAGAGCCTAGGTTTGCTAGTCTTTGGGCAGGATACTCAGTCCCAGCTCTTACATAAAAATAATTTTCTAGGAGCATTAAATAAAGTAACAGGATGTGTGAGCTGAGGAGATGGCTCACTCGGTAAAGTGCTTGTCACAAAAGCATGAGGCTCTAATTTAGATCTCCAGAACTTGCATAAAAAAGTCCAGCACAGTGACACACGCCTATAATCCCAGTGCTGGGGAGGCAGAGGCAGGAAGCTCTGTGTTCATGTGCCAGCCAGTATGGCGGAAACAGTGTTCATGTGCCAGCCAGTATGGCGGAAACAGTGTTCATGTGCCAGCCAGTATGGCGGAAACAGTGTTTATGTGCCAGCCAGTATGGCGGAAACAGTGAGTTTCCAGTTCAAATTGTCTCATAAAGTGAGGTAGAAGGAAGGGATAGAGAGATGGATGTCTCTGTGGTTAAGAATGCATACTGTTTTTGTAGAGGACCNGAGTTCAGTTCCCAGCATGCACGTCAGGCAGCTCACAACCCTCTATAACTCCNGCTCCAGGGCCTCTTCCAACACCTGCACTCATGGGCACATACCCACAATCAGACACAAACACATACACATAATTAAATTAAACACATCTTTTAAAAAATATGGAAAATGGCTGAAGAAAATACCCAATGTCAATCACACACACACACACACACACACACACACACACAGAGAGATAAGAGGGAGTATTTAAAATAGTGCCTAGCACATAACTAGCACTATGTGGGTACTTGTTTCAAACATAAATACAAGTTTTCTCCATTTAATTTAAATGAGTTCTAACATTAGGTCAGAAACAACCACCCACTGCAGCCATCAAAGCAGCTATGACATTGGCACTATGGGGAAGGTCATCTGTAGGGACTTGTGACCTACCCATCCCATGCCAAGGCAACACCTAGCTGTGGTAGGTATCCATTGAATCCAGACTTACTAAATAGAAGGCTTTAAGGAACCGAGTAAAAGAAACACCAAACAGTAAAACCAATCCCTTCTCCAGTGAGCTTTCAAACTGTCTCCAGGTTCACTGACAGTTGACTAGGATTTTGTAAATGAAGACCATACATCTATCTGTAGGTCAGCATTGACTGAGACATATGACTGAGACTTTCCCTGTCTTCCTGCCTCAGAGTTACTCCTGCATACACTGTCCATTTACAACCAGGAGATGTGGATTACTGAACACTTGCTATGANTCAGACACACTGTCAAGTACTTAACACACACTATCATGTTTCATTCTCTACACTGTCACCATGGACCTCATTACACACAGCCAAGCCATCTGTGTCCTAGGGCAGTTTGCAAATATGCTCACTTTGGTCAGACAGGGAGAAGAAAAGGAGTCAGGACTCATGTCAGGGCTAGTAATCCCTCCACACAATTGCTCATCTCCAAATCCAGGTGCCTCAGGACCTCAGAGCCCCAGAACCTTAGCCAGGATCACTGAGAGTCCCCAAAGGGCAGGGGACAAAGGCTGGAGGCTGCTTAGTCACCACCTCTCCTGTGATACTCACTCAACCAGGAACTCTAAGGGTGTCCATGAGCTGAAGTCTGCCTCGGGCATTGATTTCCTGTTCATCGGAGTATCCAGGGTAACCCTGCAGTGTAGAGATAAGTGTATCATTTGTACATCGTCTTTGTAATAACGGGAGTCTAGTTCTTGACCACGAAAGACAAACACAGCATCGCCACTGGGAGCCTCTGGCACTGAGCATGACATTTACATGGAGAGATCAGACAGGATAATCAGAGACCGGCAAGCTGTCCAAACTAACAAAAATCACATCTGAGGGAAATCCAATAAGGCTCTTTGTGACTCACACTAGGGCAGACAAGAACAAAACAAGGAGAGTCACATCTTACCTTTACGTCAAATACAGCCTTTATCAAAGGCAAGTACTTTATTAGGTCNGTGTGTACACTCTAAAATGTGGCAGACTCATTTCTAAGGATTTATGTGAAATAATATTCCTCAAAATATCAAAATTGTAAAGTATTATTTTTAAGTATATGGCTGTCTTCCAAGAAACTTGGGATTTTCAGGAAGAGAATACGAAATGGTACAAAACATTTGGGCCTCAGACATCAGTCAGAACAGCCGGGAGGCAGCTCAGTCATAAAACCTCATTAAGTGAAAGACTGGAAAGCTGGCTAGTCCCTGAGCTGCCCCAGGGCCCTTTACAAACTGGAAGCAAGAGGGATTGAGAAAGAACATGCCGTGTCCAAGGCAGCAACCTCTGCCTGAGACAGCTGACTAGGGATTTGCTTCCTGCTCAGTTAGAAATGTCCCCATAGACTCCCATGATCTCCTATCTAATTTCCCCCACACTGCTGCCTATGCCTGGCTACACACACACACACACACACACACAGACACATTTACATACATGGAGCTATATATAAAGATAGGAAGTTATCTCCTTTATAT
>LZPO01008020.1:294513-306874 GCA_001675575.1 Neotoma lepida
AAACCTTGGTTCCCAGGAAGATCCTGAGCCAGGAGTAACCCACATGAATGTGAGTGTTAGCCAGAGATTCACCCTGTGCCAGTAGTCTGTATGCATAACTAAGACACTTCAACTGGAGGCTGTGGATTGAGTACTCTTTACCTCCTTCCTCACATCACTCTTGTGCCCCAGGTTTCCTCCTCTTCATCCTCATAATATGGTTCTCAATTTCTCATTGAGTCAACTCCAAATATAGGTTCATATCATCATGTGCCTGTGGCTGGTTCTTTCTAAAATCTGCATTGTGATGTCATAACTAAATTTATTCAACCACTTTGTTGATTGGAGGAATTAATCTATTGCATTGCTATAATGAACAGCCAATGTGNGTGCACAACTTAGAATGCATTGGTCTGTCTGGACAACAATGACTAGCAATGAAATTGCTTTGATAGATGCTGCCTNTGATCAAGTTGTCTTTTAATGGGGATGTAGGAAGATTCGAGAGTGCCTTTCTCCTACACCATCATCAACAGGAGTTTTCAGTTTTGCCAATTTTACATTTTAAGGATTTAGTAAAGGTTGCTATACTATACTAGTCATGTGTCCTAAGGATTGCATGATCAAGAAAGGGAGAAGTGAGATGGACAATTAGGTAAAAGCTACTGTGTCTGGAATAAGAAGAGACTCAGGGTTTGAAAAGTGAATGTTGGGTCTCAAGAAGGGCATTGGAATGGAAACAAAGGAAAGACCAGTGACTGAGGAAGACAAGCTCCTTGGAAAGGAGCCCATCTCACCAGCTGAAGTTTCCCAAGCCAGTGAGATGACCATGCGGAGATAATGACAAATGGAAACACAGAACTGGAAAGAAAGTTAAATAAGAACCCAGGATGTGGGAGCTGCACAGATGGCTCAGCAGTTGAGAGCACTGACTGCTCTTCCAGAGGACCTAGGTTCAATTTCCAGCACCCACATGGCAGCTCATAGCAGTCTGTGACTCCAGTTCCAGGGGACATGACACCCATGGCAAAACACCAGATCACATAAAATAAAAATAAATAAGATTAAAAAAAAAAAAAAAGAACCCAAGATGTAAATTTGGATGGTGCCTGGAAACCTACAAACGGGAATGACACCGTACAGGGAAGAGAACACGAGCTCTCACTCCTGCCCAGTGTGGTAGTGCATGCTTTAATTCTAACACTCAGGAGGCAGAAGCAGGTGAATCTCTGTGAGTTGGAGGCCGGCCAGCCTGGTCTACACAGCCAATTCCAGGCCAGCCAAGGCTATATAATGGGATCCTGTCTAAAACAAAAATACCTTCTAGTTCTCAAGCCTGAGAGATGCCAAGCTTGGAGTCTGCTAAGGGATGGGATTCTTTAGTATTCACTATTTTAAATTTCTATATAGAATTGTTAAAAACTGACCTTAAACTTGTTATACCACATAATACACAGGACTGTAGATTCTATATATACTCTAACTTCTGTATATAGTTCAGGGTTGCCTTACCCACAACAATGAATGCCAAGATGTCTCCAAGCTTGTGAGTGAAGGGAGTTGACAACTTCCAGATGCCTTATCATGATCACTGAATGAGATGATGGCTCCAAAGAGCTCAACCCATAACTGTGCTCAGCAAAAGGCAATTACTCCCCTCTCACACAACCATCACTAGCTTCCCACTGAGGCCATATGCCTTTCCCNGGTCAGAGAGTACAAGTAACAACATCAGTACCCACAGATGTCATTTCTGAGAACAGATTATCCTGGGCAATATCTGAAATATGCTTAGTGCATCATTTCATTTTCTCTACACGTATCAGTGACAAACATAGAGAAACAAATACAAACAGATATTTCACTAACCTCTTCTGCCACATTCATATGGATAATTGATATTTTCATGAAGTATTATACAATGTGAGTATTACGTGTCCTTGATACTTGGCAGCAATAACATCTACCCTGTCCAGCCAGTGCCTGGGGCTTATGTGAAGTGCAGCATCAGATCCCGGGACTGCAAGGTCAGTGTGATGTTCACTGTGAGTCACATTCAGATCTGTGTTCACTCTACCACAATGAAGATTCCTAACCAACTAGCAAGTGGTAGATCTANGGCCCANGGACCCATCTCAGAAAGTCTCTTAGTTTTTGAAAACCCAGTATTTTTGTNTCTTGCCCTTATCCTCAACTTACTTATCTTGGAATAAGCAAGTCCTGACATTATGAAAGGAGCCACGCTCTGACCTTGAAATACTNTCTCTCTCCACAGTCTTCCCACATCTGGTGAAGGAGCTCAATGCAAGCCTCCATGTCACNATTCTGCTGCTCCTCTTCCTGGCCTTGGCCCTGGCTCTGGTCAGCATGGGCTTTGCTATTCTCAACATCATTCAAGTCCCCTACANGGCAGTCAATGGCCCTGGTGGCATCTGCCTTTGGAATGTCCTNGCAGGTAAGCAGTCCCCAAGGGAGGGAAACTGGTGTCCACACCATCAGGCTGGGCTCCCAAATGTTAACCTTTTTTGGGCTCTTAGTCTTGTTAATGAAAGAATTTAAAACCAGACTCAGAAGGAAGCTAAGGTGCATTTTTATTGGTACCTGAGCNNAAAACAAGAGAGAAGACAAGCTGTAAATCTTAGCAGCTGCCAGGAGGAGGGAGATGGAGAAGAGAAAGTCCATGACTTCAAGAAAGCAGGCAGCTTCAGCAATGCAGGCCAGGAAGCTGTGTGGTGAAAGCGGAGGGGAATTTCAGGGAACGTGTGAGGAAGCCCACAGTGTCCCAGAAAGCATGCTTAGGCCTCTGGCCAGGATCTAAACAGTGATAAAGAGAACTTTGGAAAAGTTACATTTTTCAGAAGGGTGGGCAGGCTGCAGAAAAGAAGGGGGTTTGGAGAAAGGTAAATAAATTATCTTATTAAGGGGATAATTACTCCTCCCATTCCCTTAGCACAGCCACACATAAGTCAGATTTCCTAAGGGGCATGGAAGGGTGGACTCCTAGCTGGATGATTGACAGGCCCAGCTGGATTAACTCTTAAACAGGCGACACTAGAATGCAATGTTTAGGGTAGTTTGGAACNGCAGATCTCCACCCAGAGCCAGAGGTAGAACTTGAATTCTCTTCTTTTGACCAGGAAGAAGTAGCTTTCCCTTAATGGGTGTCAACCAGGTACCTCTATCCATATGGTCATTTAGATCCTAAAGAAAGTCTTCCCTTTCCAGTATTACAAGAGAAGCAGAAAGTAGGGTCCAAAGACAGCCAGGAGGGAGAAAGTCCAAAACTGACCATGAGGGAAAGAGTCCACCCTTAATGGCCTCTAAGGCCATCAAGTCCTGTAATATAAGCAGTTGGATGGAAAGAAGGAAGAAATTAACATATTTTCTCTCCACCCTTTCANATGCACCTCACTGGGTCCAACACCTTGGTGGGAATGAATGTTTTCTTTGCTGAAAGAGATAGTGTATGAGTATGTGTTCACAGAGATTAGCTAATATATAACACATGGAAAATAAGAGTTACCTTTAATTATGTACTTAATACATTGTCTATAATAAAAACAACAAAATCCTATGAAAAAAGGACTGTCTCAGAAAACCCATATGGGAAGGTCAAGGTTCCACTGTGGCAACAATCTCTCACCACCTTAGCTTTGTATAAGAGGATCATAAAGTGTAAATGCAGGTACTAGTTTTGCAACATATATTATAGTGCATCAATTGCTATGTATTTGCCTTTGTGTATAAAGGCTAGCTATTCTGTACAGTCACCAGAACTGCAGGTGTCTTATCTCTGCACAGACTCTCATCGTAAAAAGTATTCAGTCCTACTCATTAAGTAAATACTTATTTCTGTACATGTCTAGAGAGTAGAGTCTACATGTCTAGAGGCCTGGGACTCTCTAATTAAGTGGTTCTCAGCCTGTGGGTCATGACTGTTGGAATTCCTGGCCACTCCCCCAGCTAAGTGACTTCACAGCACATGTGCAAAGGGAATCCCGCCTCTTCCTCCCTCTCCTTCTCTCTCTTCCTCTCTCTCTCCATGTGCGTCTCTCTCTCTCTGTCTCTGTCTCTGTCTCTGTCTCTGTCTCTGTCTCTCTCTCTCNCTCTCTCTCCCCTCCCCCACTACTTTCTAATAAAGCTCTGATACTGGGTTTTGTCGTGCCTCGTGACCTTTTCTTGCATGGTAACCGCAGCCCTGCAAAATACTAACAATGACCCCTTTTTACATTACAATTCATAACAGTAGCAAAATTACAGTTATGAAGTAGCAGTGAAATAATTTTGTGGTTGGGGATCACCAGCAGTAGGAAGGTTGAGAACCACTGTTCTAATTCCACTGATGAGATACTAACAAGTAAGCAATCAGAAGAAACATATTGTCAAAATGAATAAAAACATAGATAGGCTTTGGCTATTCTTTGAAGAATCCCATAGATGGGGCTTGTGGAAAGGAAATGGAAGAGAACACAGAGTTACATCACCTCAGCAGTTCCTGTCATGTAGAGTTCCAGAAGCAAGGCCATCCTTTAAAAAAGTGGGTGTGGCTCCAGAATGAAATAGTTTATGTGTTTTTAAAGTCATGCCTTTATAGGATAGTTAACAACCCAGGAAAATGCTTGGGTGAAAGGAAAAGAAAAAAATTTTTNTATCAAATTAAGAGTATCTTTAATTGTATTAAAAAGAATGAAATATANAGAAATATACTAATGTGTACTGAGTATGCCTGGTCTTTAGGGTGAAACTAAATTTTATTTTCTGTGCTTGTAGTTGTCTCTGGTCTCCAAATTTTCTTTAGTGACTATATAACAATCTTTTTAAAACATAAACTATATATATATATATATATATATTACTGTTTTTTAAAGACAAGGTCTTAATCTGTATCCCAGCCTGAGCTCTCCAACTCATGGTGATCCTCCTGTATCAGTCTCCCAAGTGTTCCAATTATAGGTATGAGTCTCCACACACAGTTAAGAACGGGTTTTGTTTTGTTATTTTTCCTTTTTTTTTTTCTTTTAAGACAGGGTCTCACCACACAGTCCTGGCTAGCCTGGAACTCTCTATGTAGACCAGGCTATTCTCAATCCAGAATCTCACAGAAATCCACCTGCCTCTGCCTCCCAAGTACTGGCATTAAAAGCGAGCACCACTGTGCCCAGCCTTTCCCCCAATCCTCTTCTTGTAGGTCAATCGCCTCCTGCCTTAGCCTCTCAAGCCTTTGAATTACATACATACACTACCAGACTCCGTTTATTGTGTCTCTTCGATTGTCAGTTTCAATAAAATGGGGGAAGGGACCCACTGAACAACTTCTAAGTTTGGCTCAATTGCTAGGGAGATAAATGAGGTNTGGAATTCCAGAGTTTCCTCGCTACTTTCCAACTTCTGTAGAACAGTGCAGCTGGAAGGTGAAACCTCACCCNGCAGAATAGGATCTTATGTCTTCCTACACAGCGCTCACCATCTATACAGAAGGCATAAAGTGTCTAGAGAGTGGTCCTCTAATGGGGATACTACTNAAAAGAGGAGTTAGAGGCATCCAGATTCTAGCCCATCAGTTATTAACTTATTCTATTTCCAGACAACTGTCCCTCTTGCCTTCGATACTCTGTGGGTTGTCTGCTGCTTTTAAATACAAATTCAAATTTGTGTTGCTCTATTAATTCTTCACACCCAAAAGATTTTGTTTCACATGGCGCAGTAGTGCCACCTCAGTAGAGACCTTACGACTGCCAAGAGGAGCAGTAAGTAAAGGCGCTGCTTTGGGTTTCAGGTGGAGTCGTGGCACTAGCCATCGGCAGCTTCATGGCTGCGGTGAAATTTCACGACCTGACGGAAAGAATCGCCAACTTCCAGGAGAGGCTCTTTCAGTTTGTGGTGGTGGAAGAGCAGTACGAAGAGTCATTTTGGATATGCGTGGCGAGCGCCTCAGCCCATGCGGCAAACTTGGTTGTGGTGGCAATCAGTCAAATTCCCCTCCCAGAAATCAAGACTAAAATGGAAGAGGCCACAGTTACCCCTGAGGACATCTTATACTGATATCCCGCTCCTGCCCACACCTTGACTAATCAGTCTTCGATGTCAATGGGAACCTGGCTTTTTCCGGCCTTCTCAATCCAAATGTTCTTGGTAGTAAAAAGAAGGCTGTGGAGGGACTAATAGGGTGGCTGAGCCAGAAAGAAAAAACTCCCAATGACCAGGGTGTTTCTTTTTGATGACCTTGGACCTGAACTGGAGACTCCTGCCCTGGTCAGCTGTGTCTGACACTGAACAATTCACTTATTGACTAATTCTCAGTTCCCTCNTCTGTCAAAAGAGGGGTAATAACCACTTCGCAGGCTTTGTTGTGAGGTTCCAANGGTGCTGTTGGGGATGCTGCAAGCACGGTTCTCTGCAAACAAGGTCACATGTACTCCAATAAGACTCAATAGAGCTTGTTCTCTATAGTATTGGAGATGTGCAAAGAAACTATGNTCATTCCCCCATCCTCAAGAAGTAATAATGTATCCCCATGACACAGAAATCATCTAGTAACAGTAACACTAGCAATGCAAATAAGAATAACATGGTTTCTGAGTGGCCACTATGTGCTGAACACTGGCTTATTTGCTTGGTTGCTTGGCTTTTCCTTTTTTTCTTTTTTTTTTTCCTGGTGGTGCCAATCAAGTCTAGGCTTTGTATATACTAGGCAGACAGTCTACAACTGAGTAACAGCCCCAGTCCAGACACCATTCCAAGACTTTCCCACCTATTAACTGTCTAGATCCTCTCAAGTGGCCAGAGCCATTCTAGCTCCATTTGACAGATGGAAAAATCAAGGTACAGACAAGTTGTGTAACTTGGTGAGATNAGGGATGAAATCTAGTAAGNCTGGTACCAGAATCCATATTATTTTTAGATCATATAAACTTTTTACCTCAGTTATGACAGGAACTGTGCAAAGACAGAACAAATTATGGAAGATACATTATTAGATTAAGTACCCATACCAACAAAGCAAAGCAAAATATCTTAAAATTTCCCACGTCTAGACACTTGTGACAGTTAAGTAAGACTTGGGCAGCAGCAAACAGTTGATACCCATTCTTGCTGGGTCAGGGTCTCTTGCCCATGCAGCCCATCCAGCAAGCTCAGGTAAATCAGAACTAGGCCAACAGTGGCCCTTTCTAGAGGTCACTAAGCTTTATGGAACCCCACCTCTGAGCTTCTGCTTTCCCAATTCTCATGTCTTCCCTTTGTTGCTCCTAGGATTGGTAGTTCCACCTTCGGGAAATTCCCCCTATACTTTTAAACTCATGCTGGTGATCTGCAATTTGATATACAAGTGACACAATGTAAGAATGTTGAAATAGCCCCAGCACAGAGGAGCAGGAAGGAATGAAATCTTCTGGATGGAGTGTGGTATTAAAGTTTCGCTGAGCTAACATTTGATCTTAACGGTGAAAGATGAGTAGGCCTTTTCCAGTGGTGAGGGATGCAAGGTTGATAAAGAATCCGAAGTTGAGTCGGTAATGAGGGAACANACAAGGCATGAAGTCCCAGGGAGGCCACGAGTGAGAATGCTGAGAGAGATGAGAATGTGGCCTTCTTTGATCTGTTTTGAGTGAGATTTCCTAAGCAGTTTGTGAGAGCTGGTCCACTATGTCAACTTACGTAGGCCATAACAGCCATTTGGTCAGTCAAATAAATGCTTCTTTGAAGACACCTTTAACAAAGTTAGTGTTTGCATCTGACATTTTATAAATTCGAGGGTCTTATCCAACCAGTTGAATGTCTTAATGGAAAAAAAAATGACCTCCCCTAAGGAGAGAGAATTCTGCCTTTGGACTGGATCCCCGAGTTTCCATGCAGCCCTTGGTGTTAACTGGTGAAAAGTTTCTTCTCAGTACTTGTCTTCTCTAAGGAAAGAGTTTAAGAAAGAGATACAGACAGTTTAAGCAGGCATTCATTTAGCAAAGCAAAGCACATACTCCAAAGAGAGAATGGAGTATGCAGTCCCAAAGGAGGGGCCAGTCCAGTGGNCCAAGCATTGAAGATTTTTATGAAGGTTTATAAATACGTATGAAGTGGGTGTCATATTCATGGGGTTANGGTGACCTTTTCTCCCAAATCATGGGAGACCAAATCTCCCTACATAGGGTAATTCTTCCCATGGTACTTGAAAGCTGACAAGAAAGATCAAAATGCAAATGATATCCTAATGAGTTCAGATTTTTTTGAGGCTGCACACTCCCTCATTATTGCATTGTAATAGTAATGGAGAAAGTGCTCAAATGGCTCAGTTTTGATATAGAATGAAGAACATAAAGTGATACATTTAACCACCAAGTGGAGTTCTTACTATCAGGAGACAGCTACGAAGATCTGTGTAATTTCCTTGGTTCCCATACATCTAACTCCCTGCCTGACCAGGGGACAAGCTACCAAGATTCAGCTGCAGTTTCCTCGGATCCCTCACATTTAGCTTCATGCCTATCCAGTTTCACCAGCTAACCCTGCAGAACTTGGACATGGCATCCTCCACAATCACATGAACCAACTCCTAAGAATCAAACAATCAAGACCCTTCTCAGATGCGTAAATCCCTTCTATGGGCAGTCAAATCGCCTATATAAAATGTCATGATGTTTGCAAATAGCCTACTTTTCTTTGCATGTACTTAATTATCTCCAGGCAACTTAAAACACCTAATAAATGTGGCTACCCTATAAACGCTTGTCATGCTGTGTTGTTTAAGGAATGAAGGAAGACAAGGGAAAACATGTGCACATGTTCAGTACAGACACAACCATGGCAGACTCAAATCCAATTATGATCTATGACTGGTTAATGCATTGTTGCTGAACTGCACATGTGGAAGGTTGACTGTGTATGCACACAACACAAACACACACACACACACACACACACACACACACATATCCTATTGGCTTTATTTTTCTGGAGAAACTTTACTATTGACTATATTCATCCATTTTTTTTTTCAATGATTCCAGCTGGCTAGGATGACCGTCTTTGTAGTAGCCTATCTTTGGGCAAAGGTTAGCTATCTCCGAAACTACTTACTTCTTTAAAAACTTTGCACCTTACCTGATGACTTCAGGAAGTGTGGACAGAGGTGGTTGTTTTATTTTTTTAATTTTTATTTTGTTTTATTGTTTAAATTTTGGTTNGTCTTGTTTCCAAATGAATTTTTACTTTTATTAGTAGATATTAGTTACAAGTAATGGACCCTTTATGACATTTTCACATTTATATGATGCNTTTTGATTATATTCACTCCCAGTTACATTCTCTTAGACCCTGTCCCACTTCCATTGATCACTTTCCTCTTCCCAACTAATATTCCTAATGTTTTGGCCTGCTTTCTTCTGTCTTTTGATGATACATTGAGTTACATTAGGGTTGCTCATAAGAGAATGGGTGAGGGGTTATTTGCAGGAGCTTGGGCATCTTACCAATGACTACACTACTGAAGAACANATCTTTCCCTCTCCCAGCATCTATTAANGGTATGTTAATCCTCAGGGCGGTGGTGAGGATTCGTGAGCTCCTCCCCCTTCCATGTCAGGATGTTGGCAGGTCCAATCCTATACAGATCTTGTGCAGTAATCGCATCATCCATTCCTACCCATCCACATTCCACATCACTCTTCCCCCTTCCTCCTACTGTTATCTTACCTTCTTTCTTCCCCTTTGTGCTGGTTAGTTTTTGTTTTGTTTGTCAACTTGACACCAGCCAGGGTCATCTGGGAAAAGACAACCTCAATAGAGGAAATGCTTTCATCAGATCAGCTTTTAGGCTTGTCTGTGGGACATTTTCTTGATTAAAGACTGACGTAGGAGGGTCCAGCTGACTGTGGATGGTGCCATCCCTGGGTAGGTGATATATATATATATATATATGCTGAGTGAGCCATAGTGAGAAAGCCAGTAAACACTATTCTTCTATCATCTCTGTTCCAGTTCCTGCCTCCAGGTTCCTGCCTTGCATTCCATCTCTGACTTCCCTTCATGATGGACTGTAAGGTGAAATAAACCCTCTTCTCCCTAAGTTGCTTTTGGTCATGGTGTTTATCACAGCAACAGAAAGCAAACTAGGACACCCTCATGCTATGACGTATTACAATCAATCCATATGAGTCTATTAAATGGGTAACAGAATTTATTAATATATAAATTGAGGAAATACACTCAGGATTACAGAACGGAGTAGATAGCAGAAGTCATNCTCTGATCTGACTGGGAGCAAATCCACCTCACAGGCAGGAACAGGGAGAANGGGCATGTGACCCTTCTCCAACTACTTATAAAAGGTCACATACAACAGCAGGAAGCACAGCCTCCTTTGGGCCATATAGCCCAAGGACAAGGGCGGAGCAAATACCACTACATTTCCCCTTTTTGTCTAAATAAGAAGGTTCTAATCTTAACGTAAACTATGATTATCAAGTTTTGTCCAGGAAAACAAATGGTAATAGCATAAACAAAAATGGACCTACAACCAACAAAAATAACATCAAACAAGAAAGACATGCTAAATGTCCAAAAATATCCAGAACATAGGTAACCTTCTGGCTACAATGATGTTCCCTGAGCCTTGGAAGATAGGGTACAGGTGACAAAGATGTTCAGTTGATGACTGAACATGAACTGACATTTATTCTCATCTCCATGGCCAATTATAAGATGCTAGAGCTACTGGTGCTCACTGCATAAAGAAGCTTCTCTGATCAAAGTTGGCAACATCAATAACCTATGGGTATAAACATGGTTACTTAGAAAGCCACTTGATGGGCATGGCATGTCCATTTAGTAAGATAGTATTAGTACTTTTCCCACTAGAGCTTTTAACATCCCAAGCCATGGTCTTTTGAATAGGGTGACTGAGGATTCACTCCTGTAAAGGGCCCTCAAATTAAATCACTGAGTGGTTGGTTACCCCTGTAACAGANTTGTCACTATTGTACCAGTGGGCACATTTNGACTAGCCTCTCAGTAGTGTTGCATATGGGGTCCTTAGCTGGGTAAGACTGTTGATGACAGCTCACCCACAGCAACCCAAAGCACCTTCCAGAACTGTGGGAGAATATTGATCACTTTTCTATTGCTGTGATAAAACGAAGTAGTGAGAGCAAATTGGAAATGGCACAAGGCTTGGAAACTTCAAAGCCCACCCCCAGTGACGTACTTCCTCCAGCTNTGCCACATCTCNTAGACATTCCCAAACAGCAATACCAACTGGGAACTAAGTATTCAAACATTCGAGCCTATGGGGGAAAATCTCAATCAAACCACCATAGGGGGCTATAAGGAAGGAAGCTTCCAATCAATTTCAGCTTGATTTCTCTGTCTCCTGATAACATAGCACATGGTGTCTTTAGCAGTAGGATCTCAGGAAGACGTCATGGTGCCTTCTCCGTTTTAAATGCTTAGGATTCCTCCNTACTCCTCCATCCCCATCCCAGACCAGATCTCAAAATCATCTATGGAGGTAATAGGTGGCACATGGCTAGATGAGACAGCTAATCTGACAAGAGAGGAATCCAAAAGAAAGCAATGGACAGCCATGCTGAGTTGAAAACAAGGGGAAATGTTATATTGAATGCAAAGACCTGTGGACCAGGGCTTTTTGTTTGTTTATTTTGCTTTGTTTTTATCATGCTTTGTTTTTATCAACATACGCACAGAATACTCTGAAAACAATTTATGTGGTGAGTATTTGAGGGTCTTGGGACANTTATTCATTCAACAAGCTTGAAACTGATCTAGACATTCCAAATATAGCAGTAAACAAACAGGCACAAGTCCCTCTGCCTTGCAAAAACCTCATTTTCTGANTAACTAGAGGTGAGCTGAGTGCCTGTGATGGAGTGCCAGGGAAGTTAGCATTGGTCTGGTGCTTGACTAGTTGCTGCCATTGGACATGGACAGAACACCTTACGGAAGAGGGCGCAGAGTAGACTCAGTTTTGCTTAAAAGACAACTGTGATTGTCCCGCATCAAGGTAGATGTGCTCTGGTGTGTGGAAATGCAGACTTCTATAAGTCTGCATGGTTCTAGTGACAGGCTCCACAGCTTTTGAAAGAATAATAGAAGCAGAGTGGAAGTGGCAAAGGCCTTTAATCCCAGTACTCTAGAGGCAGAGGCAGGCAGATCTCTGTGAGTTCAAGGCCAGCCTGGTCTACAAAGTGAGTTTCAGGACAGCCAGAGCTACACAATGAAACCCCATCTCAAAACAAAAAACAAAAAACAAAAAACAAACAACAACAAAAAAAAGCCGGGCGGTGGTGGCACACACCTTTAATCCCAGCACTCTGGAGGCAGAGGCAGGCGGATCTCTATGAGTTGGAGGCCAGCCTGGGCTACCAAGTGAGTT
>LZPO01008020.1:319887-335945 GCA_001675575.1 Neotoma lepida
TTCCTTCTGCGTCTTCATTCGTTAACAGATTTCTCAAAGGCTGCTGGTTTGGACTAAGCTCCTGCACTGGACCCAACAGTCCAACAATATAGGACCAGTTACACTAGAATCCCAAATTAGAAGCAGAAACCAGGTTGTTTGCTTTACCTTGTAAGAATTAAAACAAGGAGGGATAATAGCCAAATCCCTGATGATAGTCGAATCCCTGATGATAGCAGAATCCCTGATGATAACAGAATCCCTAATGATAGCAGAATCCCTGATGATAACAGAATCCCTGATGATAACAGAATCTCTAATGATAGCAGAATCCCTGTTTGAGTACTGTGATAGGAAAATCCCTTCTGCTTTAACTCTTACAAGTCAAGTAACTTTGAACCAACCATCTATTTTTCTGTTGCTGCCTTCAGCCCTTTACTATCTACAAAACCAACCTTTTATGCTCAGTATCTCAGAATAAAGCAGGTCTCCTATAAAAGTGGATCCCAAGGAGTTAAATTTTCCTCAGGAGTCCTGGAACCTGAAGGAAAGGCAGAGAGGTAAATTCAACAGGAAGGGCTAGTACACACTGCTGACCATCTATCTAAATTAGCACATTCGGATTGCCTGTCTCTTCCACAAGATTGTTACACTGCCACAAGGAAGGTAGAGAGAAATTGAGAGTCTTTCTCTCTCTCAGGTTTTGCTAAATTATAAATAAACCCAAATTTCTTCATTAGGTGCAGTTCCTACTTTCTTTGTAATTTGGGGAAACTAAGGCTATGAATTTATGAATCTAAGTGTTCAGTGTAGAGATAAAAAATGCCAAAATTAAAGGCAGCAATTTAGCAAACAGACGTTGACTACCTGGAGCCTGATCCTCGTGACTTAGCAATGTTTATACAAACATTAAAATGTTAAAAACTAATTCCTAATGATTCCTAGTGCCTTAGGCCAAATGGCCAGTCTCAAAAACAAAACAAAACAAAACAAAACAAAACAAAAAACAAACAACAAACAAACAAAAAGCTGGTATTGTAAGACTTACTACCTAACAGATTTATTTCTTATTCAGACATGTAGCTCATCCAATGGCACACAAGACAGGACCAAGTAACTTCCTATCTTCCTGTAGCTGTCATGAAATAATGTCCATTCCCTCTTAGACATTGTCTTAGTCGGTGTTGTATTGCTGTGAAGAGACACCATGACCAGGGCACCTCTTAGAAGGAAAAGCATTTAATTTGAGCTCATTTGCAGTTCAGAGGGCTAGTCCATTATCATCATGGTGGTGATCAATAGGCATGATGCTGGAGTGGCAGCTGAGAGCTATATCCTGATCTATAGGCAGAGGAGAGAGAGAGAGGAGAGAAAGAGAGAGAGAGAGAGAGAGAGAGAGAGAGAGAGAGAGAGAGAGAGGAGAGAGAGAGACTGGGTCTGACATGGTCTTTTGAAACCTCAAAGCCCACCCTTAGTGACATACTTCCTCCAACAAGGCCACACCTCTTAATCGTTCTAATCCTATCAAACAGTTCCTTTCCCTGGTGATGAAGCACTCAAATATATGAGCCTATGGGGACCCTTCTTATTCAAATCACCATAGATGTAAATTCCCACTCCTCCCCTCCTCCCTCCTCCCTGGACAAGTCTTCCATTATGTCCGTCCCTCCCACAGCTCATATTCTTTATTAAGTCTCTTTTAGATTGGCTCTGTCCCAGTTAATAACCCATTCCTGCACCTCTAGCTTGTCCTTCCCTGCATAATATCTTGGTAGCCCAGGCAGGAAACATTCTCCTTGTCTCCCTTGACCTCTCTTTCTTCATAACTTGTAATGGGTGGCCGATTGTCACCTGAATCAGCCTCCTGTGAAACCTGAAAGCCTCCTGGATGTGACTTAGGCCACAATCACCCACCACAGTAAGGAGTTCCTTTGACTCCTTGTGCAAAGCTTCATTTCCCATGTGCAGCTGAAGGAGCAGGGTCAAGGTCACACTTTGGTGGGACCCGAAGGCAAGAGAAAAAAGAAGTCAACCTTCAGGAGTCCATAAGAGTAAGGAGTGGCTTTTCTCCCTGCTGGGAGGCCACTCATTCCTTGGCATGTATANAATTTAGGGAAAGACTCTGAAATTCTTTATATCCAAACCTTCATGGCTTTGCCATAGAACCCTTAGTTGTAAGACATACGTAAGACCTGTCCCATGTGATTTACCAGCTTTCCTTATGGTAGCCCNTCTTCCCTAAATTTAGCCTCAGGTGATATCCTTGATGATCCTTCTTTGTGTTCCCATAAGCCCCTGCTCAGCCAGTGGATTCTCTGACAATAACCACATCCTTTCCTCTCCAAAATACAACTCAGGTTTTTATTCTGTATTGTTCCAAAATCCTATGACAGATGAGCAGTGCCAACTGGAGCTCCCTAGCACCCCTTCTCAGCTCCGAAGCAGCTAATCAGGGTTGAAGAGAGGAATACAGACACACAAAAAAGCCCAAATTGTATCATATTAGCAACCAGACCCTTACTACTTGAAGCCTCACCCCAGTGACTCGTGATATTATAAAAACATGTAAAGCCTAATTCCTGAGGAACCATGGCACTTAACCCAAAGTGGCCAATCTCAAGAAAAGACAGCTGGAGTTTCAACATTTGTTTTGTTATCAGACAGTGAGATGATGGGTTTGAGAGATAGTTCAGTGGTTAAAGGTGCTTACTGCTCTTGCAGAGGATACAGATACGGTTCCCAGTGCCCACATCAGGCAGCTCACNAGTGCCTGTAACTCTACTTCCAGGAGATCCAACAGCCTCCAGCCTTCTTGGGCAGGGGCACACACATGACACATATAATTCACACACACACAAATCCATACATAGAGATATATTTTTTTAAAAAAGTGAGACTTTCATTTATGTATGTAGATACAGACTCCTCACAAATGGCATAGAAGAGAAAACCAAGTAACTACCTTTAACTGCTATAAACAACAACAAAAAACTCTACTTTCTGGACAATCTCTCTCTCTCTCTCTCTCTCTCTCTCTCTCTGTCCTTCATAATTCATCTACCACGTCTCTGTCTGTCCTGCAATGTATATTCTTATATTCCTTATTACTCATTATATTATATACATATACCTACATATATACATACATACATCTGGTTTAGTCTGGTCTGGTGAATACTTTCCCATTTTTGAGATAGGATTTCTCTATATAGTCCTGGCTGTCCTGGAACTTGTTATGTAGCCCAGGCTGGCCTCAAACTCACAGAGACCCTTCTGCCTCTGCTTCCCAAGTGCTGGGACTCAAGGTGTGTACCACCATGCCTGGCCTGGTAAATGCTTTTACCCCTATGCGTGTGGCTTGTTATTCCTGGCAGGACATTGGGTAACAGAAGTACATGTTCTACTTTATAGAATGATGGTTCTAATAACTCCTTGAATTACAAATAAAAACCCAGTCAGACTGGTAAAGTAACTGTGTTGTGACTCTGCCTTCTGACATAGTCAACACTATTTGCTTTATCAGTAGCTATCAAGGCCCTGGGAAAACAATCACAGAGAGTATAGAGTGCCTGTTCTCATAACCCACGGATGATCAGGAGAGCCACCCGAACAATTTGATTGCGGTGGCGATAAGCCCTGTGAAAGTGAAAAAAACAAAAAAAAACAGAGTAAGATGTTAAAAACCATAACCAAATAGGATCTTACCCAGTAGGGGACTCAAATCACTTCTCTGGGAAACTAAATCTGAACTTGAAACAGACAATTGGAAGCTACTTTTGATAAAAAGCACTGACCCCTCACTTGGGCCCACAGTAGTGTAAATGATTGCATCTCTGTCTTCACTTTGTGTATCAGCTGGGTTCTGAGCCTGGGGATGGAGGTGTGAAGTCAGCAAAAAATGAAAAGTCTGACCACCAATTATCTTTCAAACAGATGACATTGAATAACTCAAGCCATTTTTATTTATACAAGTTTTAATGCATTCAAACATGAGCAGTTGCAATATATCTCTCTTTAATTGTTTTTCAAGAATCATTAACATTTACCCATTTTAGTTTCTTTTCCCTTCCCCACTCCCCTGACATCATTGACTTTTACCTCATACCATGAAACTTTATATTGCAAGCCAAATGATTGTATCTAGCCAGGCACATCTTATTCATACTGCGCCCTAGCCNGCAGCAAACATGTGGTTACAAAAAAAGAGAGATTCAAGCTTTATGATTAGTCCTTAACAATGTGATACTTTTATATTTTTGTGATCAGCTGAGTATATGATGCCATACCTAGAATATTATTTTCAGGTATAAGTCAATTTCTAAATAATCTGTATATCACTTTTATGTGGACAACAGTTGTAATCCTATTCTTTATAAATTCTCAAATTGGTGTTGATTATCTCAGTCTTTAACTGCTTGGACTGAGTTTCTCTTCTTCCTGGCAGTTTCTCTGTGTACTCTTATTTCCAAGGGAACTGGGAGTTTTAATTGATAAAATATCTAACCATTCATATCCTGGCACCAGAGAGATGTCTGACCCTTCATATCCTTTATCTTTTCCTTATGTGTCCCTANAAATTTTTCACGTCCTCTTTTAAAAAACCGTCTCCCAAGTTCTTAAGTTCTTTGCAATATAATTATCTCTTTTTTAAGATAGTTAAGTAAGCAAGAATCATTAACCTTAGTGAGTTCCTCCTGCTTACTCAGAATGACTGCAGAGGCAGCCAGGGGTGACCTGAGAAACCGATTTCTGGGAATGACTGCAGAGAGGCTTAATTTCTTTGTAGAAACTAAAAAAAAAAAAAATCACCAGCTTTTGTTCCCAGTAAACTCACCTGCAATCACAACTGACAAAGCAAAACTAAGAATTACCATAAGAATAAGCATAGGGAAAGTTAGAGAGGCCTGAAGCCCATTAACTCCCTGGGATCAGTGCAGGAGTCTGTAGCATCACTTCCGTGGGTCCTTCCAGGTGGATGGGATTCTCCAAAGGACCGTCTTGCTGTGAGGAACTCCATTCACAAAACATTTATTCGCCGTTCTCAGGGGTGACAGCATGGCTTCCACCAACTTTGGGTCTACTTTTGCTGAAGGCACACAGATAACAGGCAATAGAAGCCACTTGCTCAGCAGTTTGGTACAGGGAGCCAGTCTCCAAGGGAACCCACCACTGCCCCAGGCTGGTGTTAACCTTTCCCTGAAGAGGGCTTGATGAGCTGACTGAGATGTTGGCATCTCTGGCCATACAGGGATATCCTCACAGTGGCCATGTATCCTGGAGGCCTTATTGACAAATGTGAATGGGAAGAGGGCATATCCATACCCTCGGTCTGGGTCATTTTCAGATATCAGAGATCTGGTTTTGAGGGAAGGAAGGAGGANNGCCANGAGGGAGACTGCTCAATAGTCAAGAGCNCTTGCTGCTCTTCTGGAGGTCTGTAGTTTAGATTCTAGCACCCATATCAAGCTACACACAGCCACCTGTAACACTAGTTCCAGGGAATCTGANGCACTCTTCTGGCCTACTCAGGCACACATACACATAGCATACATTCACACAAATACATGTAGAGGTAAGTAAAATAATTTAAAAAACAGTGTTCTTTAAAAGATCTATCTATCTTCAGGCAAAATAAAACTGCCACTGGCATTGCTGAAAACAGAACTGTTGAAATGATGTCCTTCCCTGAAAAGAAAGCATGAAGACTGAAGAGCAGAATGTGGTGGTTTGAATAAGAATGGCCCCTCTAGNCTCATATCTTTGAATACCTGGTCTCCAGTTGGTGGAACTATTTGAAAAGGATTAGAGGTGTGGCCTTATCAGAGAAGGTGTGCCACTGGNGGTGGGATTTGAGATGTCAAAGCCCATAGCTTTTCCAACTAGTTCTTTCTGCCTTGTGCTTGTGGATTAGGATGTAAGCTCTCAGCTGCTGCTCCAGGCCTACCTGCCTGCTGCCATTCTCTTTGCCATGGTGGTCATAGATCCTAATGCTCTGAAATCACAAGCCCCAGGTAAACTCTTTTTTCCATAACTTGCCTTGGTCATGGTATCTTAACGCAGCAATAGAAAAGTAACTAAGACAAGATCCTTCTCTGGAAAAGAAACATAAGAATTGAAGGACAGATAGAGCAAAAGNGGAGAAGTCTCACAGAGCCTAGACGGTGCCTCTACGGGATAATGGGATAAAGCCTAAGTGTCTCAGGCCAAATGGCAGTTAAGGATGAAGGCAGTTTTGACAATGTCCTTTGTAGCAACAGGTTTTAGAAGTGTCTTCAACAATTCTTGTCACTGTCTTTGGGACTTTTGAAGCTTGCTAGTCTGGTGGAACTGTGAATGTCTGTAACCTATGTATTACAGGTGGGCTGTGACATTGGAAAGCTGCCTCTTGGATTGGAGNCTCATGCCAGCCAAACCCAGTGCCTTGTGGATACTAAGTGGGTACAAGTGGCCCTACCTCCGAGCTACACCCCCACCCCTTGGTTTTTCCAGACAAGGTTTTGGTATGTATTCTAGGCTAGTCTCCAATTTGTGACTCTCCTGTCTCCACATCTTGAATGTCAGGATTATGTGGCCATCAGTTGATGAGCACGAANGGACAGAAGTAATGACAGAGAGCCTTGGATGGCCTGTGAACATGGTGNAAATAGCTTTCTGGGAGATAACTTCAGTGAGACAGCTCAACTTTATTCCAGAGTATAGGGGATATAGAGGATTGGGGTGGTAGCTGGGGCAAACCCTAATTTGCATTAGGTGACATGCTCCTATCATATAGCTGGATTAGTGGCAGCATGGCCCTATGAAAATAGCTAGAGCATATCACCTAATTACCATGTGGACAGCAGGAGAAAACGTTTGCAGGGAACTGTGTCAAGGGTCATCCTTGAGATAAGTCAAGCATCTGGGCCTAGAGACATCCTCCAGATAAGGCCAGGCAGAGAGCAGGAAGCCCCCACTGATGAGGGAAGTCTTCCACATTGTACCAAGCCCGGGAAGAACTGCTAAGCTATGGTAGACTGCAACATCTGACCAGTGGCACCTCCCAACAGGATTAGTCATGCACTACCACAATGGAACATCTTACAGCCAGAATGATACATGTGATACTGTGACCTTAGCTGTTCTTATAAACAAGCTGTTCTTGTACTTATAAATCCAATCCATAAAACTGGGCAGCCTCAACAAGCATGATCAGCAAATAGAAATAGTACATTCACCATCAGGCCTTACCAGAACCCCTGGGACTAGTAGCANCCACAGACAAATAGCCAGCTTACCCAAAGGTTCCTAGAGATCACAAAAGATGCTTGCTTGTCTGGGGGCTATCTTGGTATGTTAGTATTCCATCACTTTGACAAATATTTGAGAGAAGCAATTTAAAAGGAGGAAAGATGTGTCTTCCTGTGTAGCTTCAGAGGTTTTGGCTTCATGTTTATAGGCTTTGGTAAGGCAGAATATCATGGTGGAAGGGAATAGGTGGACTGAGATGCTCACCTCATGAAAGCAGGAAGCAGAGAGAGGCAGACAGGAAAGAGTCAGAACAAGATAATAACCTTCAAGGTCACACTCCCAGTGACCTACTTCCTCCAACCAGACTCCAACTCTTAATAATCCACAGATGAAGTTAACTCCCTCATAAGCTAATCATGTTTCAATATTGCCAAGCCTTTAGCACATAAACCTTTTTATTGGGAAGAGAGCTCCATATCTAAACAACAAACTTGAGGTTCAAGATTTAGAGATGTGTCTGCCAGCACTATGGCCACATTTATTGATGATTCAGGAAAANCTAAAAGCAGGTGGAGCCCATTGGTCTATCCATGACTAGATCTTCTCAGCACACAGATAGCATTTAACTAAAACTAGATATAAACTTCCCACCCAGTGAACCAAACTCTATGCAGTAGTAATGGATGGTGCTTTGCACAGCGCACTTACTCATGAGCTTTTGCCAAGGGCCTGATCATCTGGTATGGCAAAAGGCAAAAGGATACATGAACTATTAAGGAATCTCCTATGTGATGGCCAGGATTATAGAAGCAGCTTGCTGTCTGGAAAGATGAATATGTGTCCTTCATAAGAATGATCACAGGAAAAGGTTTTGAAATAAACATAAATGGAACTGTCATGTCAGTCAAGCTTATGCTCTATGAATAATGATCACTCATCTAATAAAACTGTGGGCTGGATATGGAAGTTCACTTTGGATATGGACATGGAGTAAAGCCTTTAAGATGATTGTGGAATGGGACAAGACAAAAGACATAGTACGAATGTAATTATTGCCAATGCACCCAAATTATCCAAAGAGAAAAACAAGCAGAGTAACTAAGGCCTAGGACATGCCTAGATCTGACGGACTGACCCTATTAACTCCTCTTAGTTGTGGGCATCAATGTGTCTCAGTGCCATTGTCAGCTATTAGGGCATGACATTTCCAGTTCAATCTGTTATGAGGATCCTGGAATGACCACAACCACCTTCAAGAACTCCTGTCATGTTTTTGGATCTCCCATGAGATTGCACAATAACTGTGGAACAGGTTTCATTTCCCAAGCAACAGATAATTACTACATTTCCTGGGAATACAATGGACTTACTGTGCACCCTGTCATCCACAGGCCAATGATGCTACTGAACAATGGATGTCCAACTCACACAGCACTAGGGCAATGTGGATACTAATCACTGCACCCCAACACAAGGGAAATACAACACTGCACCACATGCTGGGAAATACTGAGGTTGGTGGGTGCTTAGGTACCTAGGGCATATACTTCTGATAGTCAATCTGTGATATTGAATCTCAGTTTATCCAGCCATTCTTTTTTTTCTTTGTATGTTTTCCTAGGGCTGTCTTGTGGTTCAGCTAGCAAGGTGCCCCATGTAGGGTCCCTGACACTAACCTGGAGACAATGGTTCCCCACAGTGTGTCCTTTTAAAGGGATTTCCACTTTGCCAGTTGGTTTTTGTTGTTATTGTTGATGGTATTTTGTTGTTGCTCTGGGATTTTTTGCTTTTTATTTTGGAGTTTTGTTTTGTTGTGTTGTTTGACTTTTGATTTTCTTCCTTTTTTTATTATTTCCCCTTTTATTGAAAACAGATTCTTTTCTCATACAATATACCCTGATTATAGCTTCCCCTCNCTCTACTTCTCTTAGTTCCTTCCCTCCAAATCCACTCACTCCCTTCTGTCTCTCATTAGAAAAGAACAGGCTTCTAATAGATAAAAAAACAAACATGACAAAATAAAATATAATAAGGTGAAGCAAAAACTATCATATTGAAGTTAGACGTGGAAACCCAACAGGAGGGAAAGAGTCCCAAGAGAGGCACAAGAGTTAGAGACCCACTCATTTTCACAGTCAGGAGGCCCATAAAAATACTAAGCCAATAGCTATAATTTATACACAGAGACCTGGTGAAGACCTATGTAGGCCCTGTGCTTGGTGCTTCTTTGTGAGCTCATATGCTCNTTGCTTGGATGATTCAGAGGGCCTTCATCTCCTGGTGTCCTCCATTCCCTCTGGCTCTTATAATCTTTCTGCTTCCTCTTCCACAGGATTCCCTGAGCTCTGAGGGGAAGGATTTGACAGAGACCTCCAATTTAGACTCTCTCTCTTCATAATGTCTGACTGTAGGTCTCTGTATCTGTTCTCATCTGCTGCTAGAGGAAGTCTCTCTGATGATGACTGGATAAGGCACTGATCTATGAGTATATCAGAATATCATTAGGAATCATTTTATTGCTTTTTTGTGCCAGTAGTGTTTGGTTTTATCCTAGGTCTCTGGGCTATCTGGTCTGGTTCTTGGTTACCTAAGCACTTTTGGGTATTGATTCCTTCTCATGGAGTAGGCCTAAAGTCAAATCAGATATTAGTTGGCTACTCCCACAAGTTCTCTGCCACCATTGCCCTAGCATATTTTGCAGACTAGACAGATTATAGGCCAAAGGTTTTGTGGCTAGGTTGGTATCCATATTTCTCTTTCAGTAGCCGGCAGAGTACCTTCTTGCACCAAAGAAATTAGAATGTAGGGGTAAAGGTTCCATCCAAATACCAGCTCGACTTCTCCATGTTCAATGAATTATATGGGTATTGTCCCCAGCAATGGGGCCCCACTGTCAGTTTGAAGAGAGTATTTTGTCTTANCAACAGCATGGGTTGTTTGGGGATTTCCATAAGATTCTCTTGGCCAACAACTCAATTGAAAGCAACATAGTCCTGCTTGCCTGGTGACTAGAGATGGCCAGTTGAAATTCCATGTCCCCTATTACTAGGAATCTTCATTAGGATCACCTTCATACATTCCAAGAAGTTTCCATTGCACTAGGTTTCCACACAACCCCCAAGTGTCCCCCAATTCCATCTGTCTCCCCTAGAACTCTCTTTCTCAACTGCATCTTCCCTAATCTCATCCTCCACCCTGCTCCTATCCCCACCCACCCCAGTCCACCCATAAAATCTATTCTCTTTCTCCTTCGTCTTTGCCTAACTTCCCTGAGTCTATGGATTGTAACTTGGTTATCACTTACTTAACAGCTAATGTCTAGTTATAAGTGAATATATACCATATTTATCTTTCGGGGTCTGGGTTGCCTCACTCAGGGTGATTTTTTTCTACTTCCATCCATTTGCCTGTAAATTTCATAATGTCATTTTTTTAACACCTGAGTAATACTCCATTGTGTAAATGTACCACAGATTTTTTTTTTAAATCCATTTTTTGGTTGAGGAACATCTAGATTGTTTCCAGTTTCTGGTATTATGAATAAAGCTGCAATGAACATGGGTGAGCAAGAGTCTTTGTGATAGGATGTACTGTTCTTTGGGTATATGCCCAAGAGTGGTATAGCTGGATCTTGAGATAGATTGATTCCAAACTTTCTGAGCAACTGCCATATTCATTCCCAAAGTGACTGCACAAGTTTGCACTCCCTCCAGCAATGGAGGAGTGTTCCCCTTGTTCTACATCCTTGCCAGCATGAGCTGTGTCACTTGTGTTTTTGATTTTAGCTATTCTGATAGGTGTAAGATGGAATCTCAAAGTAATTTTGATTTGCATTTCCCTGATGGCTAAGGATGTCGAACATTTCTTAAGTGTTTCTCAGTCATTTGAGTTTCCTCTATTGAGAATTCTCTGTTTAGATATGTACCCCGTTTTAAAATTGGATTATTTGGTTTTTTGATACCTAGTTTCTTAAATTTTTTACATGTTTTGTATATTAGTCCTCTGTCGGATGTGGAGTTGGTAAAAATCTTTTCCTGTTCTGCAGGCTGCTGATTTGTCTAGTTGACAGTGTCCCTTGCCTTACAGAAGCTTTTCAGTTTCAGGAGACTCCATTTATTAATTGGTGGTCTTAGTGCTTGCTCTATCAGTGTTCTGTTCAGAAAGTCATCCTGGTGCCAATGCTTTCAAGTCTATTCCCCACTTTCTCTTCTATCAGGTTCAGTGTATCTGGTTTTATTTTGAGGTATTTGATCCACTTGGACTTGACTTTTGTACTGGGTGGTAACTATGGATCCAATTGACTCTACTATATGCAGAAATCCAGTTTGACCAGCACCACTTATTGAAGATGCTGTCTTTTTTTCCAGTGTGTGTTTCTGGTTTCTTTATAATAAAAGAAATCAGGTGCCCATATGTGTGTGGATTTATGTCTGGNCCTTCAGTTCAATTCCATTGATCAATATGTCTGCTTTTATGCCAATATCATGTGATTTTTATTGCTGTAGCTCTGCAGTACAACTTGAAATCGAGAATGGTGAGACCTCCAGCAGTTCTTTTATTATTCAGGATTATTTTACTTATCCTAGGTTTTTTGTTTTTTCATNTGAAATTGAGAATTGTCCTTTCAAGGTCTATAAAGAATTGTGTTGGAATTTTGATGGAAATTGTGTTGAATCTGTGCATTGCTTTTAGTAAAATGGCCATTTTTACTGTTTTAATCCTACTGATCCCTGAGCATGGGAGATCTTTCCATCTTTTGATATCTTCTTCAATTTCTTTCTTCAAAGACTTGAAGTTTTTATTATACAAGTCTTTCACTTGCTTGGTTAGAGTTACCCCAAGATATTTTATATTATTGTGAAAGATGTTGCTTCCCTGATTTCTTTCTCAGTCCATTTGTTATTTGTATATAGGAGGGCTACTGGTTATTTTTTGTTTTATTTTGTTGAATTAATCTTATATCTAGCTACTTTGCTGCAAGTGTTTATCAACCGTAGGAGTTCCCTGGTGGAATTTTTAAGGCGACTTATGAATACTATCATCTATAAATAACAATGCTTTGACTTTTTCCTTTTCAATTTGTATTCACTTGATCTCCTTCAGTTGTCTTATTGCTCTAGCTAAAACTTCAAGTACTGTATTGAATAGATATGGAGAGCAGACAGCCTGATTTTAGNGGAATTGCTCCATTTAATTTGAAGGTGGCTATAGGCTTGCTGTAAATTGCCTTTATTATGTTTAGGTATCTACCTTGTATCCCTAACCTCTCTAGGACTTATATCATGAAGCAGCCCTTTGAGCTGGGATTCTTNTCCTTCTTCTATTTCTATTATTCTTAGGGTTGGTTTTTTCATAGTGCCCCAGATTTCCTGGATGTTTTGTGTCAGGAGATTTTTAGATTAACATTTTCTTTGACCCATGTATGTATTTCTTCTATCACATCTTCAATACCTGAGATTCTCTCTTCCATCTCTTGTATTCTGTTGGTGAAACTTGTCTCTGTACTTCCCGTTTGAATTCCTAATTTTTTCCCATCCAGAATCCTGTCAATGTGTGTTTTCTTTATTGATTTTATTTCCATCTTTAGGTCTTGAGCAGTTGAGTCATTTCCTTCAACTATTTGTTTGTGTTTTCTTGGATTTCTTTAAGGGATTTAGTCCTTTTCTCCTTAAGGACCTCTATCATCTTCATAGAGTTGGTTTNAAGGTCTTTTATTTGTNCTTCAAAGATGTTGTAATATTCTGGGCCTGCTGTGGTAGGATAGCTGGGCTCTAGTGGAAACATATTGCCCTGGCTGTTATTGATTGTGCTTTTGTGCTGGCATCAAGGTACCAGGGTTTGGGATGATTATAGGTCTAGGTGCTGATTCCTGGAGTTGTCTTTGTTGGGTGGGTATTTTGTCTCTTGGTTTCTGTTTCCTCCCTGGATTTCTGGAGAATGTGATGACTGTGTGTTGCCTGTTTTCCTGGCCTGCTCAGCTGCTGGGATACTGGAATGATTTGGGGAAGGAAGGTTAGGGGAGAAGGTCTTTGAGATCTGTTGGGAATGGGGTCAAAAAGGAAAGGGAGATCTCAGCAGGTTTCCTGCTACAGAGCTGGGGATGAGACTGGAGGTGGGGGTGGGGGAGGGATTGGATCTCAGGATCAGTAGGAGAGGTGTGGGTCTACCTTCAGTCTACTTGTTGCCCTGGGAGAAGTGGTCCTTGGGTTGGGATCTGGGACAAAGCAGCAAGGTTAGAAGGGGAAGAGCTGTGGGATTCACAGGAGATGGGAGAAGGGAGGCAGGGAAGGCTGCCACCCACGGATATCCTGCTGCAGAGCTGGGATCAGAAGGCTGGCCATTGTTTTTCAATGCTGAGGATTAAAATGAGGGCCTTGTGGATGCTGGCCAAGTGCTGGTCAAGTGTGTTGCTAAGCTGTAGCTCCAGCCCTCTCATCTCCATGTGGATGTCTAATGGAGGTTGATATTCCTAATCTTTCCCTGAAGACCTGTTCCACCCACAGTCTTTAAATAAATANTTTTAAATGACTGAATGGATGGCTAGATGGAGTGGGGCCCTGCCTTGGAGGTAGAAACAGACTTACATTTCTTTCTCTGACCTGACACCACAGAATCATCATTATTGCAAGAACCTAGAAAATACAGTCTTAGTTGGGTAACATTGTATTTTCTAAAAGTTTCTATTACTGGAAGGTAACAGGAATGATCAATAGTAGGGGTACAAGTCACAGACTCGACCACTTTTCATAGTGTTTGAGTGACAATAATTATCCACTTATGAACTCCCCATTATTGACCAGTCTTTCTTTGCCTTGGATACCAATGCCTATNATCACTCTGTGTTGATACATAATTATGAAAATCTTCTTACATTCTGTCTTAGTTAGGGTTTCTATTGCTGTGAAGAGACACCATGACCATGGCAACTCTTCTAAAGGAAAACAGTTAATTAGGGCTGCCTTACAATTTCAGAGGTTTAGTCCATTATCATCATGGTAGGAAGGACACACGGCACTGTGCAGACAGACATGGTGCTGGAGAAGGAGCTGAGAGTTCTACATTCAGACTGGCAGGCAGCAGGAAGAGAGAATGCCACAGTGGGCGTGGCTTGAGCATCTGAGACCTCAGAGCCCACCCTGACAGTGACACTGTTCTTCCAACAAGGCCACACATACTTCAACAAGGCCACACTTCCTAATAGTGCCACTCCTTCTGGGGGCCATTTTCTTTCAAAGCACCACACATTCTAAGAGACTGGCACTTTTGCTGGACCTCACAGCCCAGTTAATTCACCTTGAAATCATTTAAGACTTCAGACTTATGTCAGCTTGTATAATCAGCCTCTGTTCAANCTACCTTTCAGAGAACCATGTAACAATTAACCTTACTTGTGTTAGATTTCTTGTGTGATCACCTGTACGAGGTAAGCTAATGCATAGCTTTTAACGTGAATTATGTATTCTCCCATGCCCCTGACCCAGAGAGCAATGCACATGTGTGTATGTATGTGTGCTATGATAATCATTTGCCAAAAACATTAAAGATGTCAAAANGGACCTTACAAAACAAATAAATGCTGAAAGCAACATGGATATAGGTTGTAAGACTGTTTGTTTAATTGTCTTTACTTTTCTGAGGGCTCCTGGGTCAGGCAGAATCAGAAGTTCAATTCCTTGTAAAAGTGTTAAAGGGTTCTGCAAAGCATCCCTCATTCCTTCCACNTATGATGCTTTCTGTGAAGTTCAATAAAAGAGAGAGCAAAGAGNTTTGATAGGGAGANTCATAAGACAGCACTGAGGCAGGCACAGATTCAGGCTTCGAACAACAGACAGACTGGAGACCGTCCAGAAAACACATAGACATTTGGAAGACACGGGGAGAGAAGCCAGGAATTCAAACTTAGGCTCACTCTTGGTCAGATTACTCCAAGAGAGAAGTGCTTTGATTTCTTTCCTTAATGTGACACCAACACATTCTGGTGCCTCCGCTCTAATGTGTTTAACCGACACATCTCTTAAAACACAACTCCCCCTGCGGCATCTTCTGCAAAGGCTATCACTGGTTCCCTGCTGCCGCCTTCCACCATAAATTTTGCTTCCTGCCTTTCAAGATTCTCTTTAATCCAGCAACACTCTCTTTATATTTTCTTTTTATCCCAAGCAGGCCTGATCGCTCCACCCCATGCCAAGCCAACACTCTCCCACACTCTTCCTGATCCTGATGTCTCTTTAATTATCTATCTCCTTCTCATGCTGTTTATTATCAGGAAGTCACACTGGCACCTATCCTGTTCCTTAATTAAATGTTGCTGCCTCAACTGGACTTTGATCATACATTCATTCAAATATTTANGAGCGCGTTGTTTGCATAGGTCCTAGATATAGACCAGATGCCAGATCTTGGCAGGAGTACACAAAGGTGGAAGCCATAGCCCCTCAAAAGAGCAGGATACAGTTGATTAGCACTTTGAGACTGGATGCTTTGGAAGGAGAAGGAGAGGCATAACCCACATGGGGAGGGTCTAGAGATATTTCTTGGAAGAAATGGCATTGGACAAAATGAAGGAGGCAGAAGGNACTTGAGGGTATTATGTTTAGTAACCTCTTTAATCACCATGACAAAATTTTCTGAAGCTTAAAAAGAGGAAAGATTTTCTTTAGTTCATAGCTCCAGAAGTTTCCATGGTCATTCTGTCCTGGAGCTTAGGGCCAGTGATAAAGCAATTATGCTCAGAGCACATGGTGGAATGCCTCTTCACAGAAGTTCTCTCAAAAGCACACTTGAAACCATCCAACGTCTTTCTATTGGGTCCCACATGCTAAATGTTCCACCTCCTTCCAGTAGCACCACAA
>LZPO01008021.1:7367-22011 GCA_001675575.1 Neotoma lepida
CACACACAATACTTACTGGCCTGTGCTATTCTATACCTACAGGATCAGTAACTCTCAATGTGCCCAGGGCCACTCAGATGTGTGCCCGTGCTGTTCCCCAGTGAATTGCCTGATATAGGTTGGAGCAACATTTGATCTCACTCTGCCTCTTCATCTCTAGTGACACAGTAATGATGCAAAAGTCACAAGCTGTCAGGGATAGTGGCAGCTTGTCTCATATTGTGGAGGAAGTNGAAGGCACTTCCTGTGGACCCCCTGGGTTCACCCCACCCAAGAGAATGCTTGTTCATTCCTAAGAATGCATGCCATCTTCTGAGGTTTTGCCACACTTTCTCTACAAGAATTCTGACTTGCGTCATTTTAATTTCCAGTATAGAGATAACAAAGACTACACCTATGAGGCACTTTCCCCCATATCCCTGATGGTGATTCTGCTAACTTGCAAAAAGAAAATACTGTGTCTATAATGTCAACTTTAATTTCCTAATAAGCCTGATAAAGTTTTGCTTTATTTAGTTAGCTTTGTTTTGCTTTTTGAATGAGTTATTTGTTTTTTAGACAGGGTATCACTTTGTAGCCTTATGCTGGTTTTAAATTCAGGATCCTTTGGCTTCAGTCTCTCTACTGCTAGAATTACAAGCATGCGCCACCATGTCTGCCACTTAAAGTATTATTATTATTATTATTATTATTATTATTATTATTATTTATTCTTGTGTATGTGTGTGCACTTGCACTCCACATGTATGCAGGTGTGCTTGGAGGCCAGAAAAGGAGTATCAAATCCCTGAAGCTGGAGTTATAGGCAGTTATGAGCCACTTGACATGAGTGCTGGGACTGAACTCCAGTCTTGGAAGAGCAGCATGTGCTCTTAACTGCTAAGCCATGTCCAGCTCTTACAGTATTGGTTTAATCATTAGGCCTTGAATTCTTGTCAGATTTTCTGTCTTTTACAGCTAGATATGACAGTTAGAGCAGTGACTAAGACAATAGGAAAAGCTATCGCCATGACCAAGGCAACTCTTATAAAGGAAAACATTTAATGGAGCTTGCTCACAGTTTCAGAGGATTAGTCCATTATCATCATGGCAGAGAGCATGGTGGCACACAGGCAGACATGGTATTGGAGAAGTAGCTGAGAGTTCTACATCCTGATCAGTAGGCAAAAAGACTGGACCTGGCATGGGCCTTCAAAACCTCAAAGCCCATCCCCAGTGACACACCTCCTCCAACAAGCCTACTCCTCCTAATCCTTCTAATCCTTTCAAATGGTGCCATTTTCTGGTGACTAAGCATTCAAGTATATGATCCTATGGCGACTGTTCTTGTTCAAACCACCATACCTGTCATACATTCTTTTTTGGTAATTCACTTAAAAATATTTTCCTGTTTGGAGGCATTGAGCTTTTGCTATTAACTTGCAAGGTACTTCAACTGTTTTCCCTTCTTAGCCTCATAGTGTAATCCTGCCTCAAATTTCCCATTCCTAGATCTGGTCCTGTGGTTAAAGGACTCTGTCCTACTCTCTGACAATGACAAAAGGCCATTCATAGTCTCAGAAAAAAATTTTAATTTTGAGAAAAACTATTAGGATATATTCCACAATTTGAAACTCTACTTCTTTCCCTCTCACAACACATGACAGCACTTTGCCATAAACCATATTGTACCCAACGTACTGTAAGAGGCAGTCCACACCAGGTCCATCTGAAGCCGTGACACCTCTCATTAGTTTTCCTTTGTCCTCAGAACACTGTGGCTCAGCTGCTCAGTAAATCACAGAACTGTTGTCTGTCATTTCCCTAAGATTGATGTGAGTATAGGTACAAAAGCAGTGTGCCTTCGAGAGGAAGGAGATGCTGAGGGACCCACAGAGCACAACATGATACGGTCACACAAGGAGTAAGAAAAGTCACTGGCTGAGTTGGATGTCCCCTGCTGCAGGAACAGCCGCCTTCTCCCCGCTCTCTAGCACTAACCTCCTTTTGAAGCAGTGTCTTCTGGGAGGTCTTTTTATTTTCTCATCTCTTTTACTCACACTTTTTTCTGACATTTTATTTATTTAGTGTATGTGTATATGTGTGTAGGAGCATGCATGTGCCAGGGTGCATGTGTGTTAGGACAACTTTCAGAAGTCAGTTCTCTCCTTCATCATGTAGGTCCCAGGGATGAAACTCTGGTCATCAGCCTTGACAGCGAGTACCTCTTCCAGCCAAGCCATCTTGCTGGCCATGATTTACATTTTCATGAGTTTTAAAAGATGGTCTAGACTAGAATCTGGTGCCTAGAAATACTTTCTTATGAAATGATGTGATTTTAAAATGCTATCCTTGAATTTTTCAACACTCAGGATTGAATCTAACGACCTGCCTCTGCTGACCGCGATTGCCAGTACTCATTCTCCTTATGTGGCGCAAATCCTCTTATAACCAACTGCAGGAAAGTTCTTGGAAAAGAGTCAAGAAGGAGTAAACTCTCAGTGACAGCGAAGATGTGAGAACACAGAGCAGACATCGAGCTGCTGAGGAGTGGCTGCCTCATCAGGAGACTTGTTNACTCGATGCAGTGGCAATTTGTGGTTGTTCTGGAGTACTCTGAGCCGTGGTGTCCCAGGAATCAAAAGAAAGTGACCTTTTTGGTGGGAGGGCAGTCGTAAGCACTACAGTCAAACTAAGNAGACGCCCTCATGCTGTTGGGCAGAATATTGAGGGCTGACTTTGGAGTGGGGGCAACCAGTGGATAGAACATTCCAGAAGGAAAGTGTTTCCTGTTTAAGCATGAGAGATCATGAAGTGTCACTCTGAGAAGAGCGTGAGTTCTAGGTCGGAGCTCTCTTTACAGACGGTGACATGAAGAAAGCCACATTGTGCCACCGTCTGCTCTGTGTACTGTTTCATATCGGATGTGGAAGAGGATTGCCTATTGGGAAGAGGCTTTGGAGAGGCACAGTTGTCACTTCTCAGAGTTTGCTGTGGTTCCCGTGCAGCCACAGGCAGCTCTGAGGGACTGCTGGTGCAATAAGCCCAAGAGTCGATAGAGTACCCGCTCGCATCAGGTGCAGTGCACAGCATTGCTGTGTGCAGTCTAACACTGGGTCTTCAGCTTTAGTGTCTTCAGACTTCGCCAGAAAGACCTTTTACCAAAGTTGTTTCCATGCCTCAGGCGAGCTTCTCTGGCTGAGCTCTCCCAGCCCCAGCCTCTTCCCTGCTGGTTCTTGCAGGTGCCTGGCTCTGCTGCAAGGAGCATCTGCCTGCTGAGGAGTGAACCGTGCAGCAGCCCTGACGGAGGAAAGCAGGCAGCTGGGACGTTTACAAGCAATCCGTATTCGATCTCAGTTTTTACACGATCAGCTCTGCACTTTTTAATTCCTTTAATATTCTTTTAAAAATGTCTTTCCAGAAATTGACTTGACCTTGATAAAACTTAACCAAGGTGAAGGACTGTTAAAGTCCCATTGGTCATAAAGCCTAAATAACCTGAGATGACTGAGCATAGAAAAGTCTGTGTCAAAAGACTAAAAACAAAAAAATCGGATGTTTAAAAGACAGGAGCCAGTAGGTCTAGTCAAACACTGTCAGCCCCTCGGTCCTTCCCATGTGTCTCTGGTGCCTGAGAAAGTGGGACAGCGTCTAGCGGCTCAAGCGACTTCATAGCTTATATCCTGATCCATGTGACGTGTTTGTCTCTATTCATTACAAACACAAGTTAGTTGAGAGCATGTGCTCCCTGCGCTACTGAGGACAAATGCCAACATCATCTCTCAGTAGTCGGCCAGAGCACAGACTCTCCCTCTTTCCTTTTCCCTCTTCCTCTCTTTCTCCTCCTCTCCTTCCCCCTCTCTCTTCCCCTCTCACTCTGCCCTTCTCACTCTCACTTTTTGTGGTCCGTGAGAATAGATGGTGCCTCAAGGCACGTAAGATCTTTTATTTGCATTTTATGCATTTCACAAAATTGAGATGTCNCATTCCTTTAAACATCTTTCCATTTTCTATTTTCCTGACATTTGAGTTACTGTTTTCAATTTGCTGGCTCTATGATGTCACCATTTGCCAGGGAATGCCACCTGTGGCTCAGCTCTCTGGGTACTTGTTTTTCCTTGGTGTGGATGAGCTGTCAAAGCAGATATCATAGCCTTCCACCCTTGCCAGCTTTAGAGCGCTCCCCTCCTTTTTTTCCTGGCTTCTCGTTTACACGTGGACCCTGCTTCATTCACCATCTTCTGAGGTTTTGGAGAAAATAATACAAAATCAGTTCAATTCTCGTGTAGATATAGTAACATGCTGACAGCCAGACTTCAGAGAATTGAGCTGTCAGCGGGTTGATTCTCAGCCTCATGCATAAAAACTTAGCCAAGTCCTGAAAAAAATTAAACCTGCCTCTTACTCTAATGTTCCAAATTTCAGAAAAACAGCCGGTGGGAAACTCTGGNCGTGGGTCATGTGAGGTTATCTCAGTACCTTCAGCCTCACTCTTACTGCTGCAGAGAAGGGCGTGCTGCTCCTCTCCTGGCTCCCAAGGTATGGGATGTCCACGTTTTCTTTGTCTTAAATTCAGCCTTTTCTCAGAAGCGGAAAAACAACAAAGCATCTCATGGACTTCCGTTGAGACACACCCACATCCTGCACCACTGATGGCTTTGTTTTGTCACAGCTGAAGAGTCCAAAAAGGGACCCCACCTTCTCCCAGGCCCAACTCAAGGGAAAAAACAAAAAACTTTTTAAAAAAAGTTTCAATAAAGAAATCTACCTCAGTTGACAGGATTCCACTCACCCTTAGGGTTTCTTCAGCTCTTAAGTCTTAACCTGCTGAGTGTCACTCTGGCAGCCCCCTGCTTGTTCAACTGAGCAGGCTAGGGAGGCACGACAGAGCAGAAGTATGTAAGTGTTCCTGTGATGACCTCTTTCTAGCATGTTGCAGTTTTATATTTGATAAGTTGATAAGTGATCTGAATGTATAGGTAATTGTGTATGTTTTAAAAATGACAATGAAAATTTAAAATGTAGCTTCCATACTTGTGCATAATTCCAAAGTATCTTATTTTATCAGTGTTACATAGCTTTTGTACAGCTTTAGTCCATTTTTCAGAGGTGTGCTGTTTTATACGGGAAGTAACTCATCTTCTCCCATCTCATGGAGCTGTCGTTTACACATCCCAACTTTTTAACTTACCGTATTTTTCAGAATTAACTTTTTTGGAGGGAAGCAACTCCCCACTTGCTAAATGATACTAAATTGTTGTCTGGGCTTTTAAAATCAGGTCTTCAGATTTTATACACTAGTCTGTAGCCTTTCAGGTTCTTCGTTAGTTGTATGTACATAAAGAATATCAAATGACCCTTAAATTCTTTAAAATGCCTGGCGTTTCCACCGATCCAGACTCGGGTATTGTGTTCACACATACTTTCATCATTAAATTGAAAAGGTCCATAGCTTCTCTTAGTTAGTGTGAATCGGTTTTTTGTTTTTCTTTTTTTTTTTTAACTGCACTTGGTGGAGAGGACACTTTATACAATTTTTGCCTAAAGCAGCCCCCTCTGAATGTTGATTTTTAAAATGTTAAAATTTGGTGAACATCTGGAACATGCGTTTGCGTTGTGTTTAAATTTCAGTGTTTTAAAAAGGAAAATCCTGGGATGTATTATTATTGAACTTTCAGTAAGAGAAATTTATAGGACTGTTTTTTAAATCAGTTGAATGGATACCCGTGTCGGTGTGTGGAAATTTTTTCTTACAACAACATTCATGTATTATTTTAATCCATTTTTCTGTGACATTTGGTGCAATAAACTTTTTGAATTTATCTTGCACATTTTCCTGGTGCTGCATGATTTGTCTGTTGCATTTAATCAAATCCAGTCTTTAAATGACTTGTGGTGAATCGAGGTCATTCTTGGGCAGTAACTTGGAAGTTCAGGGACATTTTGGTTAGCACCCTGGTGGGTGAGAACACTGGCCCCAGCACACTGTAAGGATTTGGGCCACGCAACCTCAGGACACACATCCTGGAACCTGTGGAATGCCCCAGGGCCAGTCTGTGTGACCTTTAATTGCCCTACCTGACATCATTGGAGTGATAAACCTGTTTTTAATGATCTAAGCTGAGAATTTGTGGTTTCTACCTGACGTTAGCCTGGGGTGAGTTTTCCAAGAATGTAACTGTTGTCTACAGGGTGAGGGGGGTGGGGGGATTGTAGGTTTACTTCATAAAGATTGTAACAAGTGGTCACTTGGACTTCACCCAGACCTGGTAGTGTGTTGGGAATTTCATCATCCACAGCTGTGGNCCTCACAAGATCAGGACACATACAGTGCATACCTGTCAGTCTGCAGTTGTAGCTCCTGCCTACGTGGAGCGCTTTGTTTACACATAGGCATCGCTTTAAACCTAAGCTCCTGCTCCAAAACTTGAGTGTTTAAATAGCATATCCAAGGGGCCAGGAGATGGCTCAGCAGGTGAGGGGGCTTGCTGCCAAGCCTTAGGATCTGAGTTCGAGCCCCAGGACCCATGTGGTTGTAGAATGAGCGAATGACACACGACCAGCAAGCAACTTTCTCACATGCTGTTGGGGGGATTTTTGCCACAGCTTGACAGCTCCATGGCACATCTTCAGTGGGACAATACCCAAGCAATTGTGTGATGCTTACCACCTGGGCACCAGCAGGCTTGCCATCATCTTCTGGTTTTGTAACAGAAGAAAGAACCTTCTTTTTCTTTTTAGCCTGGGATTCAATAGCTGACTGAGCACCTCCTTGTCCACAGGGCAGATGAGGAGCATCTGCNGATTCCTTCCTCCAGGACAGGGCTNGGACTACAGTGGGGCTTCCCCTTCTCGTATTTTGTAACATTGGCCTTCCCCTTTGTAGCTATGCATGGGGCCCCAGCCCTCTTGGCTGCAGTGACTTCTTAGTGTCCCTTCTCAGCTCTCACTCTCAATCTACCCTTCAAGCTGGAAAAGAGAACGAAGTTCCCAGCTTCTCTTCATAAGCACTCTAGAAGCCGTTTAAAGCATGCCTTTTAAAGGGGGCATGTGCNCACACAGGACAGTCTATATTCCCCTTTGGTTTCCAACTGCCTGGACTCTATCATTTAATCCTCACAACGGAGTGAGATGGGTACCGTGATGGCGAAGTTCAGGTGTCAAGTTGACTAAGCCATTCTACTCAGATTCTTGGTCAAACGCCAGTATCGCTCATGCTGAGAGGGTATTTTTTATGAGAATACTATTTAAGTCAGTAGAGTAAAGCAGCTTCCCCGANAGAAGTGGGTGGGCCTCATTCAGTCAGCTGAAGGGCTTAGACTTGGAAAGAACAGACCCCTTCCCCAACCTCCGGGAAGAGTCCGCATCCAGATAGCTTCCAGATCCAACTACAGCATCAGTCTTTTGCTGGCCCTAGCCAGCCAGCCAGCCCTATAGCCAGCTCTATAAACCATGGATTTTCTAGCTCCTTCCATCCCACAAGCCAGTTCTTTATGATTAACACTCCTCTGTCTCATTCTCTCCAAGTTTGCACATAGGTCCCCTGACTGATGCAGGTATTGAAGAGGTCAGTCCAGTGGTACTTATAATTAAAATGGATTTGGTGGGAGCCAGGTACTACTGTATTGCCAATTTATAGAAAGTAGCCTCTTCTCTCTCCCTTCCCCATTCTCTCTTCCTGATGATCTCACCCTGTGGTCCTGCTGGCCTAGAATTAGCTATGTAGACCAGGCTAGCNTTGAACTTGTGACTACCCTCCTGTCTCTGACCTCCCAAGTGCTTGGATTAAAAGCATGAATCACCAGGCCTGACTTAGAATTAGACTTTNGAATATCTTTAACATAATAAATAGCACAATTAACTCCATACTGTGGAATTCTCTANCTTGCTACCTGGCCCCTCCAGACCTCTCACACTAAGTTCTGAGGGTGCAGCCTANACCTCCTCATTCCTGTAACAGCCTGACTATCTTCCCATACCNGAGTGTGTTGGTCTGATTCTGTCTCAAATCGCTTTTCCTCCTTTCTGCCTTACTTCANTCCTTCCCTATTATTAGTTGAGTACTGTAATGCTCTCCAAACTCACCTCCATTTCATACTGAAGAGTTCTAATCAGTTCTCATCTGTGCTCCAGACCTTTCTAAAAGGCTTTAATCCTGTCCCTCTCCTCTGTTTAAATAGCAGCCCAGTGAACCCCGAGAGCTTTAGCATTTTGGACTCAGATGAGTTAGCTGATCCATCCTCAGCATCATCACCAGGTACTCTGAGCATGTACACACACTCTGTTACTGGGGATTGAACCTAGGTCATCAAGCATGCTAGGCACCACTAACCTATATTCCCAGCCTCATTTTTTTTATTTTGAAACAGGTTTTTACCAAGTTTCCCAGGCTGGTCTTGAACTCAGTATAATCCAGGCAGGCTCCTGCCTCGGTCCTGAGTAGCTGAGATTACCAAACCACCACTGGTTCACTTTCTTAACTTTTAAGAAAATGGATCTCACTGTGTCGCCAAAGCTGACCCCAGTTTCTCGGGCTCAAGTGGTTCTCCCTTTCAGCCTCCTGAATAGTTGAGACTGCAGCACACACCGCAGTGCCCAGCTTCTTTTCACTCCAGTATACAGCCATACTGAAGCACTTAGATTCTCCTGAAGACAGTCCAGTGCTGTGGCCTTGGCCTTCCCAGGCTCCTCCTTCCCTTGTCCAACCAGTTCCCTTCTGTTCTGTCTCCAAATTCAATTCATGGTCAGATCCTCTGGCACCCTNGTACTCAAGGTCCCCAGACCATCAACAGCCAGTGTTGCCTGGGAACTGGACAGAAATGCAGAATGGCGAACCCACTGCAGACCTACTGACCCATAATCTGCATCTGAATTCCGTCACCACAGGGGTTTGTGTGCACATTAACATCTGAGAATCTATTCTGGAGCTCACAGTCAGGGAGTGACAGAAAGAATGCATCAAGGAAAAGAAATTTTTTGAAAAAGGAATACATTAGCCACTGAAGTTAGATTGGTATATTGGAATTTGGAGGACCTTGAGAATACTGGCAAGCTAAGAATGAAGTAGAAATGAGTGGTGTTAAAAGTGGTCTATGCCCATAAGTTTTATAACGTGTAGGTCACTGCTACTTACTGGGAAGAAAAAAAACAAGCTGGAAGAATAACAAATGGAAGAGAAGATAGAACTTGAGANATGTTTGTAATGTTTAAAAGAAAGGAATTTAGCACGAGAAACACATTTGTCCAATTGAATTCCAAAAATATTTGTTAGCGCATTTTAGGTAAATATGTACAAATCTGCTTCATATTGTTAAATACTCCAAATTGTACTTTTTACAAATAATGTAATTAAGCCCTCCAGTTTGTAAGTAGAGAAATACATCCAATAGCACAAACATCCCATTTCCAACTCCCTTTAGATGAGGCGTGTATAATACTGTGACAAGGACAATTTTTTTACTTGTTAGTGGCTCTTGGCACAATTATGATTCTTAATGGCTAAGAATGGGAAATATGCCAGCATGGAGGCACATGCTGTAATTCTATCACTCTGGAGGTGAAAGCAGGGGAATCAGGAGTTCAAAGTCATCCTCAACTATACAGTGACTTTGAGGCCAGCTTGGGAGACATGGCAGACTCTCAGCCTCTCTAGAACAGTAATGACTGCCAGCGTCACCACTGCCCGAGTGGGAGGCNGTGGGGATGCTTTTCACATGTTGTATTCGNTACTGGCTTTTGAATATGTAAGAGCAANTGCTTGGAGTTATGACCATGAAGAGGGGTTACACAACAGAAAGTGGGAGTTTTCTCAAATATCCACAACTCTTGAGAGCCTCCAAAACACAGATGAGGAGAAGGGGTTTCTAATATATTCTGAAATTTTAAGAGAAAGCCTGCCTGATGCAAAGTTTTTTTTGTTTTGTTTTGTTTTGTTTGTTTTTGGTTTTTTTTTGTTTTTATTTTTTAGTTTTTCGAGATAGGGTTTCTCTGTGTAGCTTTGGCACCTTTCCTGCAACTCACTCGGTAGCCCAGGCTGGCCTGGAACCCACAGAGATCCGCCTGCCTCTGCCTCCCGAGTGCTGGGATTAAAGGCGTGCGCCACCACCGCCGGCCTGATGCAAAGTTTATTTTGAATGATACAGTATTTTTATTTTTAAGAAGAGATGTGACTGTGCTCACTGGGATAAGTTAAACCTACATCTGGTGGCACACCCTTTGTCAGGGTTTCCTGTGTGTACCACACCGTCTGAGTCAGCCTGCATGGAGACAGCAGACAAACCCACATTGAGAAAACGTCCTGAGTTTTCCTACAGCCTTCGAAGATATGGGTGNCACAAAAGATGAAGACTGAGACACAGATGGAAAGAAACTTAGATAACTAATTGTGATGTGTGCGTGACCCTAGCATGAATCTTGGCCCAGTAAAATTTGATTATGAATTGTAGACCTAAATCTTAAAACTGTAACCATGGTGATATGGGAGAACATCTTTGTTCTTAGGAAATATACCCTGAAGTGTCTACAAATAAAATGGTTTCGTGTCTGTAATTGCCTTCAAATAGTGCATGGGGTNGGGTATATACACACATACGTACGCTCAGAGTGACGAAGAAAATACATCACAGCAAGTAAAATTAATTGATGGGTCTGGGCGAAGAGTGTANAAGGAGGTCTTTGTGCTGTTCTTGCAAAATTTCCTCTAAATTTTTAGTCATTTAAAAGTAAAAACATCTTTCAAGCAAAAATTTTATGCAAAACATAAAAGCTTCGTTTAGATTTANTGGGTGATGGGAGGCATTTGTAACTAATGTGTGATCATACTCAAAATGAGTTCAATAATGTAACTACCCCAGCTCTCCTTTACACAGATGTCAGTCATTCCCTCCATCATTGCCTTCCCAGAAGTCAGCCCACAGGGGGAAGTTAGCACCTGAACGGCTCCCATTTTCAACACAGTGTCCCTGGGGCCAGGACCTTCCCAGAGGACAAATTCAACTCCCTCACAGAAAGCTTCAAAGGGTGATGGCTGATGAGTGGGCTCTCTGGACACGTTAAGTTCTGTGCTACTGCGTTCCAAAGGCTCTTCAAGGAAGCACGATGACACTCCGTGTACAAAACAGGTGTCTGAGCGGATGTGAGCTATTCTATTTTCCTTTCTATCATAGAAACTTTCTNTCAAACTCTGTATTAAACACTGGACAATGACAAAGTACACTGTGCTGTGGGATTGTGCAGAAGGCCAATATAGGAGACTAGTTTGTACACAGACCTGTGCATATGACACTGGGACATATGCTTACACATCCTTTACTTGACTGTTACTCTCCAGATTTTTCAGGAAAGGACCTGCTGTCCGCATCTTATGTATTCTTAGAAGCATGTAAGGAAATTACACAACTTGCTAAGATTCTGAAGATAACTAAGGGGAGAGTCAGGAGAGTGAGCTGGTATAGTCTTAATGTTCTGAGCATGCACAGGGTATTCAGAAGAGTTACAGGTCTGCCTCCATCCTACAGGCTGTTTTTCCAGCTCGTGGAAATTAGGGGCCTGACCATGCTCTCTAGGTCAAGCCATGTGGTGGGTAAACATTTCTAGGAATGGGACCACACACCATCCTGTTTTCTTTTCTTTCTTTTTCTTTTTTGGTTTTTCGAGACAGGGTTTCTCTGTGTAGCTTTGCACCTTTCCTGGAACTCACTCGGTAGCCCAGGCTGGCCTCGAACTCACAGAGATCCACCTGCCTCTGCCTCCCGAGTGCTGGGATTAAAGGCGTGCACCACCACCGCCCGGCCATCCTGTTTTCTTACACTATGAGACTCATACCCAGCTCCCCAACTCAGTGTACACTTGTAGAGGAAATCTAATCTAGAGTACGAGCTGGTTTGATAGGTTCAAGGGTACTATGAAACTATTAGCACCAAGTGACGCTCTAGTCCACAGCGTGACTTTTCTAGGGATGGTTCAGAAAAATGGCAGCTTACCCTCTCTTCCTTCCTTGGCAGCTTGGGCAGCATGGAGGGCAGAACAGTCCGTGGTGACTTACTCTGTTTAACAAGAAGAGCCCTTTTGGAGTTTCTCTGTTCGGCGTCTTCATAATCACTCATATTCCAGGCAAGAAAAGCACGACTGTATCCTCTTTGCTGGTCCAGAATTGAAGGCCTNGGTTGCCTGAAATAGGAACAAGTTAGTTGGGTCATATGGAAAAAGATCTAGAAACAGCTGCCGGTCTTCAGTGGGTGACATTAGTTTGTTTCTCACTGTTTGAGGCCATTTCTAGCCACAGGGCCAAGGAGATCCGAAAACCTGGCCTGTGTGCCTCCAGCAGAGAAGGCTCTGGGTATTTCCCTACTCTGCATCTCCAGACATCCAGCTGCTGGACATTCTAGGACCTTCCCACCCCACAGACACCTGATAGAAATCATGAACACAGCCATTTCCCCAAAGCCCCTAGAGCCCATTCAGAGTCTCATGCAGAAGATACTGCAGAGCAGAAGGAAGCCGAGACCTAGTGAGACTGTTGGGCACATGACTGCTGGTTTTGAGGTTTCATGGACTTCCGGAAAGTGCAGCTCTATGAAGTGCAGCTTTAGATGTTTTAGGAAGAAAATCTCCCAACNGTGGGCTTTGGGTGAGGTTTACAGTATCAGCCTTGAATTCGTCCTGTGGAGCCGGCTTCAATCCAACCAGGAGACGGTTGGTTATCTCCATAAGAGTTGTACTTTAATGTCCGGGGCACTTCTTGCCTCGCAGGCTGGTAGAATAGCTTGTACAATCTACGGCTGGATAGATCATTAATGGCTCTTCTCCCCCAGCATCCTACATAGTACCTTCCAGCACTTGAAACCTAGCCAGCAGAGAGGAAGCACTAGCTAAGTCACAGCTTGCTTTCTCTGTGTCCTGCAACCCAAAGACATGGCATCTTCAGAAATAGGGTCATATCATCTAGTTCTGGTGGACAACCAAAGCATTGGCCTGTGGCCTGTGCAGTTTTGGGTGCTTCTGGGACCTCACTAATGAACAACACAGAAGGAGGTGTCCCACACCTTTCCATGGATTGGTCTCCATAGTTTCTGCTGAGAAGTCAGTTTTTGAGTCTCTGTACATTATGTCACCATCCTTTAGCTGTTTTCCATATTCTGTCTTTGCTTTTGCCATTCAAGTTTGACCTGGTATGTATAGCTATGGATCCGTTTATCATTCTGAATTCTGTTGAGCTTCCCAAATAGTTACTGTTTTGGGCAGTGGCAATGCTGTTGTCCAGTGATGATTCTGATTGTATTAAAAGTGCCGCCGGTGGTAGTGGTGGCGGTGCACACCTTTAATCCCAGCACTTGGGAGGCAGAGGCAGGTGGATCTCTGTGAGTTCATGGCCAGTCTGGGCTACCAAGTGAGTTCCAGGAAAGGCACGGCCAAAGCTACACAGAGAAACCCTGTCTCGAAAAACCAAAAAAGAAAAAGAAAGAAAAGAAAACAGGATGGTGTGTGGTCCCATTCCTAGAAATGTTNAGTGCCATATGTGTCCCCTGAAGTTTCTGCTCAGTTCAGTGGTCAGCCAATGATGGCCAGAGAGTTTCTGAAATGCCTTGAATCATTGGGGCTTCTGGTCTTCTTATGTGTTGAGGTCTATGTCCATGTCCCGGCAGGCAAGTTACAATGAAAGCCTTTGTTTACCCTTCACATAGTGCTTTAAGTGAAAGCCCAGGATGATCTCAGGCCTTGCTGACCTATACACTATCCTTTGCAGGCATCCAGCCTTCNAGGTTCCTAGAGATGTGTTGATACTTCTCACACATCTTCTATGTACCTCCCGTTCTCTTGTTTTTCCTTTTAAGATTTTTAGTCAGCTGCTGTTTGCCCCAACTTCTTACCCTACCAATAGCCATGATATTGGATAACTGCTGCTAATTTACTTTTGACAAATGCCCATGAGACAGAGATGTTTATATGCAAAATCAGCTCAGATAATTGGAAATTCTGAGAAAGGAGCTTTTNGTGGGATTTCAAAACAGATTAACTATGACATCTCTCTTGTGTGTGGCTTTCCCAAGGTCTTCAAACCTGTGTTCTACCTCCGATGATTGGAAGGTACCTGTTTCTCATGGCTGTTGTCTTTTAAGGAAGTTGGTTTTCAAGCCTGCCTGGAGGTATGAAGAAGAAGGGCGGGCAGCTCAGCCGCACACATCTGGAGATCATAGGCACCACCATTTTTCTTAAGTGCACAGAGAATTGCTGGGATGGTTCGTTTTATATGTTTTTTAATGGTAATTTTTATGGGTTGATTTGTTTGTTTGGGTGGTGGTTTTGTTGTTTTTTTCTTTTTGCCAGTGTTCTTTTGTTTTGCACAAGCATATTTTTGAAGGTCCTTCCTTTCTAAAGTGTCCCTGAAGTTGAAATGAAATGGAGACTCATCTAAAGGATCAGCTGTCTCTCCTATGTCTCTCCTCCACACGTTGCACTTGGCCTTGAGTTCCCCTTAGTGCACTGTGGTGGCTCTTAGCATCACCCTCCTGTCCACAGGACTGCTTCCTCTCCACACTTTCTAGTCTGATATCCCAGCAGCACTGTGATGATGAGCCTTGTCCTCCTCAGGGAGTCCTTGCAGTTTGTGGTTCCAAATCTCTTCTCTCCAGCACTTCTAACTTCTCAGGTTATTTCATTTACATTT
>LZPO01008021.1:30299-43003 GCA_001675575.1 Neotoma lepida
CTGTACCTAGAAGCAAGTGAAATGGGCACTAAGGAATTATGTGAATGCTAAACTTTCAAGTACAATCATTCTTGATGAAGCATGGAAGATCTGTGTTTATGTCACTATGCATGTACATGTTCATGTGTGTGCCTNTGTTGTGTGGAGACCAGACACCAGTGTGGAGTCTTCCTCTGTTGGTCTACACCTTAATTTTTTAGACAGGGTCTCTGACTAAACTTAGAGACTAGCGGGCTAGTGAGCCCCAGGGATCCTACTGTGTCTGACCCTCCTACTCTGCTCACCTCTGTCCCCTCCCCTTCCCTGTGCTATGGTTACAGGTGTGCACTGCCACATCTGGCTTGTATGTGGGTGCTGGGGATCTGCTCTCAGTTGAGCTCCTGTTTGCTCAGCAAGAATATTATGTACTGAGCCATCTTCTCAGCCTGCAAGATCACTTTTAACACTTGCTTGACTCTCCTGTGCTTACTTAGAAGTTTTCTCCATCCCACATAAAGAAAATGTCTACAGTTTTCATATCATTAATAGTTCAAAACAGATTTATGAAGTGGCTCATGTATGACAGAAATGATCTTGAAGAAAGCAGGTAGGGTAGAGATTATTTAAATGTAAACAAAATCGTGTAATCCCATATAGCATGAAATCTTTCCTGTTGAAAAGATAAAAATCAAATTGTTTCCCCGGCAAACACATTTGGGAAAGTACAAGAGGGTTCCCCAAGTTGCCAATCTGACTACTGCAGACATCAGAATGACTCGAACGGTGGTGGATGTACAGATTTCACATTCCCTGTTGGAACAAAGCACCCACTCTCTTGGANTCTGCTTGTTTGAAGAGATTGTTCAATCCTGAGCATGGAAGTGTCAAGTCTGGTGCTGTGATCATTTGAGTTTGATTTATTGCTTTTATTCCCCAGGAAACATGACCACTTTGTTGTAAAGGCCTCTTAAACATTCTATCACCAGATTGAAGTAAAGAATTGAAGCAAGAATAGTCTCTGTGCCCCAAGTGAACACGTCTTCATTAGTTTACCAGATTGGCTTCCTTCCCTGAGCTCCAGAATGTGACTAATGATGTCACCAGCACATTGCTGGTTGCCCTTCTGGACTCCAGCTGGGCTTCCCCTACGCAGGCTATGCAGTCTACTCCAACTAGTCCTCTGGCACAGAACAACAACATACTGCAAAAGCTACCGTTGCCAAGAACTTGCTTGCAATGTAGAAATACACAGAGGTGTTGATTGCTTTTCATTCCACATTTTAAAGTGACTTATATGAAGTGACCATTGCATCAAGTATTCTCATGCACGTGGCCTCAGAACAGGTATCCAAATACCTAATAAAATTCAACATATTAGATTGTCTGGGGTCTCCTATTGGGAATGCAGTGTCACTCCTGACATTGGCACATACGATGACATCCAGTAGCTTCTGCCAGCTTCAGCAGCCCAGGCTTCCTCTATTATGCTGGTGTTTCCTGGACATCCCTTGTTTCTTTGTGAGCAGCAAAGGAAGAAAGAAAAGGCATTTTTGCTGTAGCTGCTTGGTGTCAGTTTGGAGCCTGTTTCTCTCTCCAGATAGGAAATCTGCACCTCCATTAACTGCAGTTAAAGGTGGTGCAATTTGTTTTACTTGTTTATAAAATGGAAGTGCACACAATGACCAAGATGACAGTACCCCAGTACTCATCATCACTCAACTCAGTAAGCATCAACTGGCAGCTGATCTTATTTCACCTCTCTCTTCATTACTAATCCCCTCTAGGACACCCTATCTCACTGACATATATTTTATACATAACCCCACTGCTCGTATTTCCCCACAACAATAATTTCACCAAATAGTCACCATCCAAAAGTCTAGTTGTCTCTTAACTTTTAAACTGTCAGGAAATCCAAATCCGTTTCACACCTCTTTGACTAATGAATCTTGGAAGCTTTTTATTAATTCTTAATTTCTCTTTCGTTAAAGAAACTGGGTTTGGGCTGGAGAGATGGCTCAGTGATTAAGAGCAATGGCTGCTCTTCCAGAGGACCTGGGCTCAATTCCCAGCACCCACGTGGTATCTCACAACTGTCTGTAACTCCGGTTCCAGAGGCTCTGACACCATCACATAGACATACACACAGGCAAAACACCAATGCATATAAATAAATCTTAAAGAAACTGGGTTGTTTGTCCTATAAAGCTTCCATAACACATCTTCGGATACTCCTTTCTAATGCTGTTTGACATTTTCCAGTGTCGTCTTATTTCCCACATTGTCCGTGGGAGTTGGAGCCTGATCTGAGTCATGCTGAATTCTCTGTCAAGGCTGCTCTGTGGCTGTGCTAGGGCTGCCATAAGAAAGCACTACAAGCTGGTGACCTAAATACCAGCAAGGTAGATGTGTCTGTCCGTGTGCCTTGTGTGGTTCTTCTGGACCTGTGTCCCAACAACCTCTTCTTACACAGAGGGCACTCCCATTTCCTTTTTATTTATTTATTTTTTGTTATTTTTGTCTTGGGATGCTAGAAGCTGAGCCCATTGCTTCATGCATGCTAAGGTAGGGCTTTACCACTGAACAATACCTCAACCCTAATTTCTTCCTAAAATCCCATCATTAGGGGTTGGGTAGATGGCTCCATGGGTGAAGTGCTTGCTGTGCATGAGGACCTGGGTTTAGATGCCCAGCACACACGCAAACGCTGGACATGGTGGTACATGTCTGCACCCCCGGTGCTAGGAGGGGAGAGTGGAGACGGAGTTAAAACAGTTAGTTCAGGTTTCATCAAAGGCTGTCATCAACCTCTGCCCATCCCCTGGGGGTGGGGCAGAAAGAGAGAGAGAGAGAGGGAGGGAGGGAGGGAGGGAGAGAATGCAGAGGAGGGAGGATAACTTTTTAAAGTTCCACTAATATGGTAGAGTTAGGACTCTCAATGACATTACTTGAATGTCTACCTCCATATTCAGTCACATTCTGAGGTAATTTCTTTACTGCATGAATCTGGACAAGAGAATGGGGAGGAGTTCGGTGACAGAGCACATGTTTAACGTGCATGAGGGCCTGGGNTCCATCCTCAGGGCCATTAAAAGAAATCTAGAGAGGGACTAGCTTCTCCCTCACAAGGCACATACGGCAATAAGGCACACATCTGGCCTACTCACCCTGCTTGCATGCTTCTGGCAGCCTCTGAGCACCAGTCTTACATGCAGTAACTTTTTAGGCTTTGCAAGGTGGTGGTGCCTTCATTTCTTTGTTCCTTCGTTATTCATTAGCTGGATAATTAATTTAGGTTTCCTTTTAAAAGACATCTCATATTTCTATGTGGTTAGATGGTGGTGTGCTTTTATTGCCAAAGTGGAATTTGTATTTAATTATGGGATCTTGTTTACTATTTTCAAAGTTGGTTCATTGGAGTGCTCCAAAGGAGCCGCTATACTGTTTCATTTATTTGTTATAGTGTTGGGGATGGAACCCAAGGCCTCCTGGTTGCTAGGCGAGTGCTCTATCCCAGGCCCATAAAAATCTCTTCAAGTATGGCTCCTCCAGTCCCTTTGGACTTCAGAGATTTTGTTGCTGTTGTTTTTTGAGGATGGTGATGTGTAGATGTGGGCGCACATTTTCAGAGGTCGGGCCAACTTTGTGAAATCTGGTCTGTCCATCTTTATGTGGGTTTGGAGATCAAACTTGGGTAGTGAAGCTTCCTCCACAGTCACTCTTACCTGTTGAGCTATCACTCCAGCTCTACGGTGGCTTTCGACAACTTTCTTGCTGTCGGGTCTCGCCGCATGGCCTGTTGAGATTCTTCAGGTTCATCGTTTTCATTCTGTTCACCAGAGCCAGAGCCGCACTTAGCCATTTCTCCAAGATGCCCTAATTGTTTTTGGTGCAAAGGTATTTAAAGAATCTAAGTACTAAGACAGGTGTGTATGTTGCGGGGGTGGGTATCTGCTTGTTAGCTCAGCACTAAGGAGACTGAGGCAAGAGCGTATCAAGCTTGAGGCCAACTGGGGGTACAATAGTGACTTCCAGGCTAGCCTGAGCTACATAGTGTATCCAGTTCCCAAAACACACTAAAAAAATTGATTACTAAGGGAGCTCATGGCTACTGAATTGGCCCCTATATCTAAGTCTTTACAGTGAAGAGAGTATGGGGGATATAGATGTACACAATCTATGCAGTAGTAGTAGTAGTAGTGTGTGGATGTGAGTATGTATACAGTCATACCCACATATTGTGAGCAATGTTTTAATAAAATCTTTTCCCGTCTGCAATGNCCCCCCTCCTCCAAGAATCCTGGTACTCATTCAAAACAGGAATGATTGAATGAGACTCTCACATTGTTGTTCATTTGCCCTAACCCATAATACATCCACAACAGGATTAGAGTAAAAATACCATGATTTCCACCAAGCTTCGTGATGCTCTTTTTGTTCCAATAGTGTAACCCACTAGAGATTATAAAACCATCTGTATGTCCGTCCAGTCCAGATGTCCCGAGGCCCTTGCAGTGCTCTAAATCCCTCTGAGGGATGGAGAGCGCTTANCTAGAACACACGAGGCCTTGGGTTGATCCCCAGCACTGAAAATGCAAGCCCTTGGAATAATCCTTGTCCTTGGGTTAAACCATAGACGGGAGATACACTCAGGTTTAACATTTTTTTATATTTCAAATGACTTATTTTGGAGTATGGAATGATATAACCATGGCCCCAAGCCATGAGGACTTCCTGTTTTTTGTTCTTGATGTTATCATGACCATATGTGTTGAGGTGGATCTGAGGGGGCGGCACCACCTCGGCAGTGTCTTACTGAACAGCTGCAAAGAGCAGCTTAGCTTCTGGGAGAAATGTCTCCAAGGCCTCAGCTCTGCTGGGTGAAGATGACATTTGTTCTGCCACCCACCATGCAATCCATCCTTGAATTTTAATGAGTTAGCCTTTGGGCTGCTAGACAGAAAACAAGCCGCTGCATCCCGCATCAACCCTGCCGGCTTCGCACGCTGCCTCTGAGACTAGAAATGAACTGTTTTTATTGTCAAGTACATGATAATTGTGCTCAAAGGGAATTGTCTGAACATGAAAATTGCCTCTGTAAATAGCAGTGCTTTGGACTCTGCTGCTCTGAAGGCTGACCCTACCAATCCTTAAGCTCTGAGAGATGTATCTAGATTCCCTGATTCCTGCCCAAAGATAAACTTTCAGATGTGGGCTTCCACTGTCTTTAAAAGTCCTGTCGTAACTGATACTGTACTGTTAGGTTGTCACTATTTGAACCAGCACCNAAAGCACTATCTGGTTGTTTCAATATTCCTGTCACTGCATGCTGTCCAACAACTGTAGTGTCATTTCATCTGTGTCTCCTCCCCTGCCCCTAACCAGTCCCCTGCTAGGTCATAAGCTCTTCAAGGGCATAAATGCATTGTATTCCCTTGGTTCTCTGTGTGTTCATACTCCAGGTGGACTAAAAAGCACAAGTGATGCTGGCCAAAAGTGAGTCTGGATTATAGTGGAGGAACACAGGATGCTGTTAAGGATCACACATGGACAAGAGCCGACATTTAAAGACAGATGCTGAATGGCATACAAACCACTTTCACCTCCTCAGACTCTATAAACATTTATATGTATATCTTAGTAATCTTACATTGAAAGCTATTCACTGTTTAGGCTGGAGTTTGTTGGACTATGTACTTGAGGAGTAGCTGCAATATTACATTTACTAAAAGATTATACCCCAGGGCTTCTAGTTCAGCTTTTCTTGGCTCCTCTATCAGGGCAGCTTTTCTTTTCTTAGAGCAAGTGGAAAACCTTGTTCGTGTGAACAGAGGATCTCTGGCCTCTGACCTCCAGCCTCCCTCCAGCCTCCAGCGGTCCTTTGAGAGAAGACAGAACAGTGGGCCTCTGGCTGGTCACACTCTCTCTAGTAGCTATCTCAGACTTTCCTTGAATCCTCAAGACCCTTCCTCCCTTCAGATTACCAACACTCTCATCAGTCCTTGATAGGACAGAGACTCAAGACTTCACTTACTGTTGCATTGTACACAATTATTTAAAGACTGAATTTTCTGTTATATCTATTTTACCACCACTTAAAAAGAAAAACAAAGCTAGACATTCACAAACACATACTCACATACACAAGACTTCATGGAGAACACCAAGGCCATCAATCCCCACCTCACACTGGCTTCTTTCAGTCTGAGAACGAGGGTACTCTCTTCTATCCAAGGCCACCTTCACCTGTGGTCTTGAATCATCCCTGCATCCCTCTCTCCCTCCCTTCCTCCAAGCATCCCTCCACAGCCTTCATCTCTGATGAAGTTCCTTACGCCCCAAGCAGCTGTGGTCCTTCAGCTGTTTGCATGCTCTCCCTTCTCTCATCCAGAATTTTCAAAATCAATGGTGTGCATGCGTGCGTGCGTGCGTGCGTGCGTGTGTGTGTGTGTGTGTGTGTGTGTGTGTTGCACTTACCTGCTACCCCTGATCCTCTCTTTGTGTTTCTGTCCCTCCACAGCTCCTCCTTCTCCAAAATTGCTCTATTCTTGCTTAGACCATTTTCAACTTCCTTTCCACTTTCTTCAGCGGACACAGTTCAGTTCATAGCTTATATTAATTTTGAATGATGGTCTTCCAGATTTCACTCTGTTTCTGTTTTTCTTTTTTTATTTCTCTTTTTTTGCCAACCAGTTTTAATTTCCTGCAAACATGCTTTCTTCTTCTCTGATCTTATCATATATTTTCAAATGTGACTTAATCTGACAAGCACAGAGCTTCACACCACCTGGAAACACTAGAGATGCTTCAGACACACCTGAACTCATCATCTTATGCCCCTTGCTCCAGTAAAGGAGATGCTCCTGTACTCAGCCTGAGTTGATACAACTGTCCAGTCATTCAAACTACAAGTAGGGTTTTCACGGCCTGACCTTTGCCTTTGTCACCTATTTTTAATGCTGAACTCTGCTAATTTTATTTTATTTGTTATTGTCTCTTGTTGCCTTTAATTATTTTTGTGTATGTGTATACATACCTACTTGTTTGTAGTGTACCACATGTATGCAGTGGCCATGGAGGTGTTGGATTCTCTGGAACTAGAGTCACCGGCAGTTGTAAGCCACCCGATGTTGGTGAATATAAGACTATAAAACAACCATGGCCATGCCCTGTTCCTAGCTTTAAAAAATTGAATGGATGGTAATTTATCTTAGTTAGTTTTAACTGTCAACTCAACCTAGAGTCACCTGAAAAAGGAGTCTCAGTTGAGGGATTGCTCGGATCAGAGTGGCCTGTGGGGATGTCTGTGGAAGCCTGTCTTGATTGTTCATTGATACAGAAGGGCCAAGTTCACCATGAGTGGCACCATCCCCTGGGTAGGTGGTCCTGGGCTGTCTGAGAAAGCTACGGAAGCAAGGACATGAATGGGTGAGCCAGCAAGGAACATTCCTCCATGGTTTCTGCTTCAGGTTCTTGTGGTGGATTTCTGCCTTGACTTCCCCTAATGATACCTGGGAGTGCAAGCCAAATCAATCCTTTCCCTCCTAAGTTGCTTATAACAGCAACAGCAGTTAGAATCCACCCATACCATACCTTCTTTTTTTCCTTTTCTTTCTGTGAGCTCTTTTCTGTCATAATCTGTTTGGCTAGGACTAACATTTTAGTCCAGCTGTTTATTTTGTAGATTGCATTTCATGCTTTGATTGCCACAAACCATTTTGTAAGGTCCTGCATCTGCTCCCTAGGCAGTCTTGCAAATGCTCTAAACGCAACAGTTCTGGTGTCTGGGATGCTGCAGGATGTAGATGATAGGCCAGGGAACAGACAGTCCCTCTTTCTTAACACCTAGAACAGATAGACAGGTTTAATTCCCACTGTGCTACCAGGAATTGGCAGGGAAACACCATGTTCTGAAATGAACTGGATTTTTCCTCATTTAGGTGACCACTAATAGACTAAAAGTTTTCCTAAGAGTAACATCACCTTCTTTCTTAGCTGCCTTTATTTCTAATGAGTGCCTCTTCAAAGGCAGTTGAATCTTGTCCTTTTGCTCTAAATGCTCCATGATGATGANGACATTCATCCATTCAACAAACACAAACATCTGTCCTGCACTGGTTCCTCATGGCATGCCCTGGGATTGCAATTAAATCATCAGTCATTTATCTGACTGCTCCTGTCCTGGGAAATATGGGAAGGTGGAAGCTAGTCCTTAGGCTTAGCAGGTGCCTGGTGCCATACTCAGCACTTGACTATTTTTTTAATTCTAAAGTTTCTTTTTAAAATTGTTACTACATTTAAGTGTGTGTGTCTGTGTGTAAAATATGTGTGTGAAAATACATGGCACGGCTCGCGTGGAGATCAGAGAACAACACGAGGGGATAGTTCTCTCCTTCTGCTGCATGGGTCCCAGAGATTGAAGCCAATTCCTGAGGGTTGGTTGCAAGNACCTTTTCTCACTGAGCCATCTCGATGGCCCCTTGGCCAACGTCTGAATGTATAATCAGCACCAACAATCTGTGTGGCTCTGCAACAAGGACTCCCATCCACAGGAAATTGGGATGGGCCTGCTACCAGTTTCCCCTGGAAGCAAGCAAAGGTGGGAGAAGTGGGCGCAGAAGAACAGGAAGAAAGCTTTTAGGTGAGAGAACCAAAGGGCCAAAGTAAGCATGGATGGTGATGTCCTTAAAACAATTGCAGAACTTAGTTTAGTAACGCGCCCTCTAGATATTTACATTTACACCCATAGACCTGACTGCTCACAGCGCTGTTCAGGGAAGCCGCTTTTAGCACTCAAGGGTCTGGTCACAATATAGTGGTCCAATGTAGTGACCAAGCAGAACCAGTCACAGTGCTGAGAGTAACAGACTTCGGAGCTCAGTCCTGAAAGGGACATCCATGTTCTGTGTTAACCCCTCTACCACCACCAAGGCTCGGGGCACATCACAGAAGAGGAGGCGGAAAGAATGTAAGAGCCGGAGGATGGGAAAATGTTTGGTGCTGTCTTCTGGACACGGCGTGGCTATTGCCATCAGGAGCTCACAGCAGCTGTGGTCACTTACACAAGATCAAGCCAGTCAAAACCCCAGCACAGATGGGGTAGATGAGCTCCAGTGCACCTCACTGAGGAGCCACTGGCAGGGAACAGTTGCTGGAGGAGGGAGAATCATTCTTTTTTAATGATGCTCCCACTAGTGGNTTTCCCATGCTGCAGTGGATGGCCTCACACCCGTGCACATATGGGCAGCTCCAGACTTGGCGGGTTGCTTAAAAAAAGAAAAAAGACATCATAAAGTTGAGAAGAGGTGTGCTGGAGAGGATACAGGAAGAGCTGGAGGGTGAAAATTCAGAGTCCATATGATCATATTTCATCGTATACATTTATGAAATTCTCAAAAGTAAAGAGCAAAACTGTAAAAGAAAAAAGGAAATAAGTTGATGTATAAGAAAATAAATGACAGAATTTTGCTACTTTCTGTTTCTGAAGAAATCTCTCCAATGCTCCAGACACTGACAGCCTTAAAAATAGAAAGCTGTCAAAATTTATGGATGTTTTGAGGAAAATAACTCCAAGAAACAAGCACACATTTATCTACCAATACATTTTTAAATAGTGGCTGTCATTAAGTCTGCTAGCTTAACAACTGGTTTTGGCAGGATTTCCTGAGAATAACAGGCACTTTTCTACATGGCATCCAGCTAATGCTAAATAAAGGAATGCCATACACCTGTCTGAAGAAACAGACAGCCTTCCTTATTTAGGCCTGAGAATGTCTCCTTGGTACCAAAAATCCTGGTTTTAGCTGGAAATTTTCTTCAATTTAGGAGTCTCAGTGATTACAATTCTATTGCTGTTTTCCCATACTATGATTATTATTTTTTGCCAAGCAAAATATTTGTACATGGACTTAGAATGGTGCTTTTTATCATTTTTTTTTGCAAAGGAATTTAAATACAGACTGCACCTAAGGAGTACTAAAACACCTCCCTACAGTGAGAAATCCAAGGGCGTTTGCTTAAGGGGTGTAGGGAGTCTTTTAGAACATAAATTGGAGAAAACAACTCACTAAATAGAGTAGGCAAATCGTCGCAGGGTCCTGGAAGGCTGAGGTCCTATCATACCACGTTACTCCTGCCGCCTGAGTCAGTCCTCATCATCCAAGCCCACGAAGGAGGGAAAGGGACTGGCTGGGGCAGGTGCCCCTCAGCTTAATCTAGCCCCGAGGCCACGCCCTAGGGGCTGGTCCTTCAAAGTCATAGGTGGAACAGGTAGGTACCCACCACATCCCTCCTTTCTCTGCAACCCCTCCCAGCATTCTTCCCTCCAAAGCTACTTTGAGCCTCTTGTCTGCAGCACCCCACTTTGCGTGCTCTGTCCATGCACTGATGCTTCTCTAGGCCCGGGGCTGGCCGCGTTCCAGGCNCTTTTCCTTAACGCCATCTAAGTAAACACTCTGTGTGTTGATACCTTGTCTCCCGATTAGAGTCCTTTGTCCTTGTGTCTCTCCTTGACTGGATAACATTCTCCCCTCACTTTCTGAGGGAAAATGCTTGATGGTAGAGATTTTAGTTTTACATTTCCCCCCTCCTCACTGGTTGAACATGGAGTTCTACGCCGCANGTCTTGTCTGCTTCTAGGGGCCGCACTGCAACAGATGGGAGGGCTAACATGCCGCTAAGGGCTCCTGGTCTTCTGGACCGACCTGCTTTCCTCTGGTTGTTTCTTGAACTCTCTTCATCCTCATGAAGTTTCTCAATGACACCTCAGCACCATGTGTTTGTTTTTAGTCGCATTTGATGAATGATTTCAATCTGGAAATCATTTCATTCCCTTGTGGGACATTTTCTTGAATTACTGTTTTTCTCATTTCTGTTTCCCCTGGTCTCTTTCTGGACCTTTCATTCATCAAGTATTGGAAACTTTAATGTCTATATGTTTTCCTCCTTTCTTTTTCATATCTTGGAGTTTTTTGTTGTACCTTTTGGGGGAATCAACTCAGCTAGCTACATAGTGTGAAATTTTTATCCTACATCTAATCTTTATAGTGACTGTTTTCATCTAATCATAAGGATTTTAAAGTAGCTTTCATGTATTATTTAACAACTTCATATGCACACAATGTATTTTGATCCCATCATCCTCATCTCCCCTCTCCCAGTCCCTCAAGACCCTCAAACATCTCCTTCCCATCCATTTTCACTTCCTACCACCCCACTCCTTTTTTTCCTTGTACCTCACCAAATCCAACTAGTGCTGCCTGCTAAAGTGTTGACTGACCTTGTTGGTTTGCTCTTATGCAGGTAACCACAGTCTTAGTGAGTTCATGAGTTCAACAGCCATGTCATGGCCAGAATTTCCCAGCACCCCTCCCCATCTTCCTACTCTTACATTCTTTCTGCCCTCACTTCATTGAAATTATCTGATCCTTGGGAGAGAGTTGATACAGATGTCCTATGTAGGGCTAAGAGCATTCAACCGTCACTTATTCTCACAGCTGTGAGTTTCTGAATTAACTGCTGCCCACTACAGAAGGGAGTTCTCTGACCAAGGTTGAGAGTGGCACTAACCTGTGGGTAATGATACTTAGAAGGCAGTTTGGCAGCATGTCCATTTAGCAACAGATGTTGGTTTGCCCCATCCCAAGGCCTATGCCCTCCAGAGCCTTGGTCTCTTAGCCAGGTTTAAAGTACCAGGTATGAATTCCTTCCTATGGAATAGGCCTCAAATCCAGTAAGAAAGTTGGTGGATACCCCATACACTTCATGTCACAGTTGCACCACTGTGCACATCTCACCTAACAAGTCATTATGATAGTATGTAGTATACACTTCTGGGTACACTTATGACCCCTCCCCCACTCCCAACCCCTGTATAATACTTTCTAACTCTACAAAAGCTAGCCAGCAGACAGGAAGTTTGGAGGTCAGTGTCAGCTTGATTTCTTTCTGCCTTTGTGTCTTTAGCAATAGAATCCTAGAGTCTAACTAGTCATGGTGGACAAAGAAGAGCAATGGCAATAGCCTGTATTGTTTGGGGAGCATCTGGGGCCAGTATCCCACAATAAGGACTTNAATAGATGCATTTTATTTACTATTTCAAAGCTCTTCATTAACTGAGGAATAATATTTATAAATCGAGTGCCTGATTTGCTAATTGTAGTTTCAGTTTATCTGTTGACCTAGAGACCCATTCATTGGCTTCCTCTTATACCNTCAAGATTGCTTTGGGTGATGAATTTATGGTTCTGTTACCCATTGAATCCGTGATGTATATGTAACACTGTCCTAAGTGCTATACTTGTAACAATGTAGTCTGTACCATAACCCTGCATAGGAGATTGTGTTACCATCACTTTAAAGACTGGGAAAGTGAGGCCTTACTTAAATAACTTGTCTGAAGTGTCAGAGCCAGTAGATGGTATATACCAAGAACTGGTTAAATGTAAGGGAAGCAATAAAAAAATCAAAATACTTCTGTATCTCACAGGAAGGGTGAACATGCAACAAGCTGAGTCCATTTCAGAAACAGAGCAGACTCTTGCCTCCATGATGCCAGTGGGCAGACATTCAGTGCTGGTGACACTCAAATCATCCTGCTACCCACATTGCCTTTTCTGAGGCCACTGCTAACTCCAAATGCTCATCTGCTGTTGTTTTCCTTGCTTTCTCTGTTTACTGGTGTTGAATATTCCTCTTAGAGTCTCACTCACTGCTATCATCCTCCA
>LZPO01008021.1:106234-125137 GCA_001675575.1 Neotoma lepida
CCAAAGCCTGGTCCTCTGCTGAGATCCAAAGCCTGGTCCTCTGCTGAGATCCAAAGCCTGGTCCTGCACAGCACCAAACACTCTTACCTGCTGACCCATTTCTCCAGCCTCCAGTTTGGGTGACTTCTAATGATGTGCACTCGCTCCTCTCTCTCTCTCTCTCTCTCTCTCTCTCTCTCTCTCTCTCACACACACACACACACACACACACACACACACAGTTTTCTTTTAGCAAATGAAATGATTAACTGGTTCCTATGGAGAGTTGGACAGGATTACAGGCTAATAAGGTAAAACCATAGGCTGCAAGAGTTAAATGAATCCTTTCTACACCAACTCACAGGGAATTAATAACTTGTTCTAATTTTATTACATATGTGGACATGTCTGTGCATGGAGGTCAGAGAACAACTTGTGGGAATAGGTTCTCTCCTTCCATCACTTGTGTTCCTGGGATGAAACTCAAGTCCTCAGGCTTGAAGTAAGTGCCATTATCTTCTGAGCTGCCCCACTGGGCCAATATCTGTATTTTGACCTTAAATTTATAACTNTATTTAAGAGANTGTCGGGAAATTGCAAAGTTACACTGAGAAAACAATAAAGGTCTTTTACCATTGGTCCTCAAGCATGGTGCACTGCTATTTTATCTCCTGCAACTGTGTACTTCCCCAAAATTGTCTCCTTTATTTTGGAAAGTGTTACCCCAAATAAACNATCTAATCACCTTGCTGATTTGACATCTCCTTCAGTGCCAATATTCTTGAAAATGTGGGTAATCTATCCATCACAGATGATCCCTGGGGTATGTTTCTCTAAAAGGCAATGACTGTGGTCCAGGAGGCATTTTTGACCCTTTTAATAGGTGTTGGGAAAGGATCTACCTTTCCTGAGAGCATTGCTGGCAACAATAATTGGAGCAAGCAAGACAGGGAAGCATTTTATCCCTTACCTCTCACTGTGATGAAACTGACTGGGATCACAGGCAGCACATAGCAGAGGAAAATGCCTCCTTACTAGGGTTCTGCATGTGCTGTTTCTCTCCCTAGAAAAATAGAAGGGAAGGGAAGGAAGGGAAGGGAAGGGAAGGGAAGGGAAGGGAAGGGAAGGGAAGGGAAGGGAAGGGAAGGAAAGGGAAATGGACCAAGAGTGGCAGACAGTAAGCTGCCTGTAGGAGAAAATGTCTCACTCTGAACACCCAAATGAGATCTTTGTAGTCTTCCTGAATAGAGGATGGTGAAATTTCCATCAACCAAGGTTTTCCAGGACTCAAGGGAAACCTAGGATACAACTAAATACAACTAGGAATAAAAAAAAGGTGGGGGAGCTGGCCCTGTGGTCATAAGAGAGGAGAGGGAGAGCTGGCCCTAACCCCCACCAGCTGCAACACTCGGGAGAGCAGGCCCTGCACTTCCACAGAGCAGCCCAATAGAGCCAACCCTGTTAGTGCAGNTGTAGGTGAGCCAGGCCACCCCATGTGAGCATGGGAGAACTGCCTCATTTCTCATTTGTCCTGTGGCAGAATGGGCAGGGGAAAGGAGCCCTTCTCCCTGCCACTAATGCCTGGGGCAGGTGGGAGAGCTGGCCCTGTGGTCATAAGATTGAGAGAGATATCCATGATCCTTACCAGCCGCAACACTCAGGCGAGCAAGCCCTGCACCTCACCAGGGCAACACAACAGAACCAACCCTGTTAGCAGAGGTGAGCCACCCCTGAAATCATGAGCATGGGACAGCTGTCCCCATTTCCCATCTGCAGAGCAACTCTGCAGCAGCCCAGGCCCAGACCCAGGGTTATGACTTGGCCTGCCTAAACATCTACCCCATCTATGATCTGCTAGAGCATGCGAAGGGACCTGACCCACAGACCCAAAGCTGCAGGATCTCCACAACACAGGGCGACAGTGAGATGTCCAAGATGGGTCTTAGAGGGGGCCCAGCATCGAACATCTGGTGGAGACCAGGGGCCTCAAACTAGACCAATGACTCTTTGCAACGACCACTTGCCAAGTAGAGATGTATGGACCAAGAAGTGTACAGTGTGACTTGTTGGGTTGCACTGCAGCTTCCATGACCAAATTTTTAATTCCTTCCCCCCTTTTAAAAAAGTTTTCTCATTTTATTTTCTCCAAAAAAAGAAAAGTGAATGAAATGATTCCTAACTATACTTTGCTGTACTCATAGATTGGTGCCTAGCCCAATGGTCACCAGAGGGGCTTAACCCAGCCACTGATGGAAACAGATGCAGAGACCCACAGNCAAACATTAGGCTGAGCTCAGGAATCTTGCAGAAGAGGAGGAAGGATTGTAGAAGCAAGAGGGGTCAAGGACACCATAAGAAAACCCACAAAATCATTTAACCTGGTTCAAAGGGGCTCACAGAGACTGAACCACCAACCAGAGAGCCTACATGGGACAGACCTAGGCTCTTTGCATATATGTTACAGTTGTGTAGCTTGGTCTTCTTGTAGGACTCCTAACAGTGGGAGCAGGGGCTGTCTCTGACTCTGTTGCCTGCTTTTGGGACCCTTTTCTCCTTACTGGACTGCCTCATCCAGCCTTTATAGGAGAAGAGGTGCCTAGTCTCACTGCAACTTGACATACCTTGGCTGGAAGAGGAATGGAGAGGGAGGTGGGTGGAGGGCTCAGGGGTGGGGGCAACCAGGAGGAGAGGAGGCAGAGGAAACTGGTCTAGATGTAAAAATAAATAAATACAAAAAAGTTCTAAAACCTGCCTTCTCTCCTAAGATATTTTAATGTTTTTCTTTAGTCTTCTTGTGACTATATGGTAAGGAACGGAACTGTGCAGTGTCTAACAGNGTCACAAATCACTTCATCTTTGGGCCTGGTGACCAGGAGCTTGCTTATTTCACTAGTGCCAGGTGCCAGATGACAAGTCAACAGGCACATGCATGCTAGTGTGCTTAGCTCATGCTCTCACTGCATGCACTCAAAACAGATATTAACTGAGGTGCTGCAAGGCATGGCATCTTGTCCAAGGTCACATAGTAGGTATCCAGTGAGCTGGNGTTATTTAAATCCCCAGTACTCTACTCTCTGTGTGGACTGAGTTGAGAACAGAGCATCACAGGAAGCCTGACCACAGCTGGACTTGTAGGCCCCCAGGAACCAAAGTCACATGAAGGATGTAAAGTCAGCTGCTTAGATGATTTTAGTGTTTTCCCCTTTCCTTGGCCAGCCACGGTGACATAGACTGTTTCAAACTAAAAGGACTTGGGACTTCAGATTTTGGATGAGAAAGTGCACTTGGTTGGCTCTTAAGAGAAAAGGAGGGGCTGGAATGTTGCCTGTTGGCTGAGGGCCTGCCCAGTATCTGCAAAGCTCCCACTTGTATTGTAACCCCACATACAGTCAAGGCATGGTGGAGAGTGTCTATACCTAAAGTGTCTACACCTAAAGTGTCTATACCTAAAGTGAGTTCAAGGCTATACTTGAGACTTTTATCTTAATAAAGAAAAAAAAGTTTTTTAACAGGACTTTTGTGTCTTTGTCTCAGCATCTTCCGCTCCCAGATAATTATTTTCTCCAGGGTAAAGTTTTTTGTTNTTGTTTTTGTTTTTTAGTGACTGAATTCCTATTAAAAAACTCTGTATTGATAAGAACATTGTATTCAGGAAGGTTACAAGGAAGGCCCAAATCATTATCTGATTTTTAGTTCTCACTCCTTTCAGCAGAAATTTCATGTTTATCTCTGTTTCCTAACATGGTTTCCAGCACACGGTGATCAACCACACAAAGTTTCATTTTTTTTAAAACTAATCACAAGCATTTCTCCATGGTTTTAGACAGTGTTGTTACAAAGCCTACAGGGTTAGGAGGGCTGGAGAGATGGCTCAGTGGTTAAGAGCACTTGCTGCTCTTCTGAGGATCTAGGTTTGACCCCAGCACCCACATGGCAGCTGTAACCACCATCTGTAACTCTGGTTCCAGGGAATCCAACGGGCTTGTAGCCTCCACGAGTGCCAGGCGAGGACACAGTACACAGCCATACATGCAGACAAAACATTCACACACATAAAATAAATAAATCTTAAAAACAACAAACAACCTACAAGGTAGCAGCCACTTTGGAAAATTAAGACAAGGCCCNGAAAGGCAGANGANTTCTCCTTCCATCTTTTAGCTTGTACAATAAAGATGTTTATTTGTTCTTAGAAAACAAAAGCAAACGAGCTTGTCCATAGACATCCTCTCCTAAGGGTTGGGTCAATGCCTCTCAGCTCCATGGCAACAAATCACATTGGTGATACTTAGGTCAAAAGTTTAAGATGTAATGATTGATTTAGAATTGCTGTCACTCACAGAAAGGGTCTTTCAGTGTGGCATTTAGGTTTTTGTGAAAATAATAATGTGTCTTACAAGAAGAAAAACTTTTGGAGGAAAATAGTGCATGCATAAATAAGCTCACCACTCTCGGTCTCACAGTGTGTGTCCTTGATAGGAAATAAATAACTCAGTGGGTGTTAGAATAGCCAGACCCTCACTACCGACCAATGGCTTCTTGTAGCCCATCAGAAGATCACTTCCAACTAAGTTGTTAAGTTTTTGTCTCCTCCTCTGCCTCCTGCTCTTTTTCCTCCCATTTCTGTGCTGGAACTCAGATTATCGCTCATGCTAGGCAAGTGTTCTCCCCCAGCCTCCAAAGTGCCTATTTTCATTTTATTTAGTTGTCCTAGGTCAAAGATTTATGGTAAGAAGTTGAATACTGTGCACAATACAGATTCCAGTGACAGAATGAATGATGACTTGAGGCAAATTATGCACCGTGACAACAGGATGAATGCAGTATAAAATAAATAAAATATCAACAAGTGCAATGCAGCTTCGCCAATCCAGCGTCTTGGCATCATTAATGTGTATGAGCTTCTGCTGTGAATCCCTTTCTGAGATTCTGAGCTGTTTCCTTCATGGACTGTAGTTGTGAGACTTCAGCCAAATGTGCAGCAGGAGAGCTGTCTCATTCTTTCCTCAAACAGGAAACCACCAGCAATTCAGTGTGAAGTCATGTTCTACTTTTAAAATAATTGGATTGGAGACATAACTATTAGTGTGACAGTTTCCCAGGGCAAAAGAGACAAGTAGATATAAGTGAAACCTCGGCTAATGGAGCAATACTTTTGAAAATTACACATACATTTGTGTTCTTCTATCACTTCCGGTTTCATCCATCACTTCTGCCCTTTTCCTAGAGAGATTTCTGCTGCTTATCTGCTTCTAACAAAAGTCATATACAACGACCACCCATTGAGAAGGGGGAGCGCTGCAACGCTCCTGGCTTCCATGCATTGGATTTCTAGTACACATACGATGGCTGACTAAAAGTGGTAGCATTTTCCGCTAAGCCTGTAATCTGAATATCATGCACACAAACAACCCAGATGCATAGAGGCCAGGCAGAGGCTTCCAGTCCCTCTGAACCAGGCCGTGTAAACAGCTCAACAGTTCTGAACTCTGAATACTAGTGGCTTCATGAAAANTGTTAAGTTGCGCTAGATGATCTGTTATTGTGCTTTTGTATTTAACTAATTATTCATTTTTCTGAATGGGTCTTTCCATGTTGCACAAGCTGTTTTGGGAATCCTGGGCTCCAGTGATCTTCTTGCCTCTGGTTCTGTAGCCTCTGGTGTAGTTGAGACTACAGGTGTAACCACAACATATACTTATGTGCTTTTTCAATGTCCTATATTCACTGTTCAACAGCTAGCTTTATTTTGTGCCAAGTGGAAATCCATGAGAAAAAAAAATCTGAAGTAAAGAATATATTTGTATGGTAGGCGTGGGGGGACATGCCTGCAATCTCAGCATGGGAGGCTGAGGCAGAATGTCAGTCAGTAATGGAGCACGGGAAGTTTGCTAAGTCAAGGCCAGCCTAGGGTACACAGTGAATCCACATTAATCAGGGCTATACAGGGAGATCTTGTTTCAGTAACCAAAGACTTGGGTGAGTAAGACGGTTCAGTGGGTATAGGCGCTTGTTGTCAAGCCTAATGACCTGAGTTCGATCCCTTGGACTCACATGGTGGCAGGAGAAAACCAAGTTTTGCAAGTTTTGCAAGTTGTCCCCTGAGCTCCACGTGCATGCCTTAGCATCCCTGTGGGTTCTCCCATCTTAACAAAGAATGTGATATTTTGCATTTCCCAGATGGCTAAGGATGCTGAAGTATTTACCAGCCGTTTGTATTTCTTCTTCTGAGAACTGCCTGTTCTGTTCTTCAGGCTATTTATTGATCAAATGATTTGGATTTTGAGTGTTTAAAATTTTCAATTCTTTGTAATATATATGTGTGTATACACACACCACACAGACACAGACAGACAGACACCCACACACATAGTCATTATTTCTCCCCCTCCCCCGGCATTCTGTAGGCCACCTCTTCTCTCTGGTGATTGTTTCTGTCACTGTTCAGATGCTCTTCAATATCATGTGATCCTATTTGTGAAATTGTGCGATTATTTCCTTGTGCTCTTGGAGTTCTTTCCAGAAACTTCTTGTCTAATTTTTTAAGTATTTTGCCTATGTGCTAGCAGTTTCAAAATTTGATTGAAGTCTTTGANCTCTTTTTGATTGGTTTTATATGCTACAAATCCAATTTTATTCTTCTACCTGCAAATATCTAGTTTCCCCAGCATCATTGTTGAAGAAGTTGTCTTTTCTCCAATGTATGTCTTTTACACAGTCTTTGCCAAAACATGTATGGCTGCAGCTATGTGAGCTTACGTCTATATTTTTTAATTCTGTTCGATTGCTCTGTCAAATTTTTTTATTGGTATGGTTCTGTAATAAAATTTGATATCACATATTTAAGCCCTACCTCTTAAAAGTCCAATTGGCTCCCAACTGTACCACTCTGCGAACTAAGCCTTTCACTTGGACATTGAGGGACATTCAAGATTTAAATGACAGCATAATGCTAATACCTGCAAGAGCGGAAGCTGGTTGTAACTGGGGTTCTTGAAGCAATCTCAGTTTATACAGGATGAAGTGTCAAGTTAAATGACATAACAAGGAAGTGGCTGACAAGCCTAGAACATGAGATGTTTATAATGGACAGCCAACCCAGATTCTGCGACAATTAAGTAGTAGGAAAAGGGAGAGGAGACTGAAAGCACTGGAAAGACATAGAAGAAGTGTCAGTAGTGAGTTGTGCGCCACATGCAGGCTTTCTTTGGACACCAATTCTCCCAGTCAGCTGTGGAAACATGTATGCATCATGTATTTGTGTTTGTGTATGTGCACAAGGGTGTGGCGTGCATGTGGAGGTCAGAGATCCATGTAAAGTGCCTTCCTCGAGTTCTCTCCACCTGATTTTGTCTCTCTCTCTCTCTCTCTCTCTCTCTGTGTGTGTGTGTGTGTGTGTGTGCTCACTCCAGTGTTTATGTAAACGTGGGTGCATACATGCTGTGGCACTCATGTAGAGGTCAGAAATAATCTCTGGTGCTGGTCTTGCCTTTCCCCTTTTTGAATCCTGGGTCTCTTTGTTGTTTTTCCATTGCACAGGATAGTTGTCCCACTAGGCTAGTGAGCCTTCTAGCTTCCAGGATCTTCCTGGCTCCNTCCCCCATGACCCCATAAGGACCCTGTGGTTACAGATGCTCAAGTAACCTATTGTGGAAGTTTGATTGTAATTGGCCACCATAAATTCATAGGGAGTGGAACTATTAGGAGGTGTGGCCTTGTTAGAGTAGGTGTGGCATTGTTGGAGGAAATGAGTCTCACTTCACTTCCTGCTGCCTGCGGATCAAGATGTAGAACGCTAAACTCCTTCTCCAGCACCTTGTCTGCCTGCATGCCANCATGACAACAATGGACTAAACCTCTGAAACTGTAAGCTGGCCTCAATAAAATGTTTTCCTTTATAAGAGTTGCTGTGGTCATGGTGTCTCTTCACAGCAATAAAAACCTAACTAAGACGTATCCAGTTTAGCATGGGTTCTAGGAATTGAAATTCAGGTCCTCACACATGCACAGTCAACATCTTTACCCACTAAGCCATCTCTCCAGCCCCGCCTTATTTTTTGAGACAGGGTCCTCATTGAATCTGGAGTTCACTGATCGGCTTCACTGGCTGCCCGGAGGGCTCCAGAGATCTATGTGTCTCTACCCACCCCCTCCACCAGTGTTGGGGTTCTTTATGGCCACCCTAAGCCTGGAGATCTGAACTCAGGTCCCCACGCTTGCTCAGCAAGCATTGTACCCACCGAGCCATCTCTCCAGTCCCTAAAAATACAATTAGTGACAACCAGAAAAACTTACTTATGGCNTAGTTATTATACAATGTCAAGGGATAACTGTTAATTGTATTAGGTGATACNCTAATCTGTGGTTATGTAAGAATAATTTGATAATTTTTAGAGAGGAAAAATGATATATGTAAATGATATATATGCATTTTCTCTAAAATAGTTTGGTAGAAAAAAACCAAGGCATTGATTAATTGTGGCAAAGTTTTGGTATCCATTGACTACTGGTGATAGGTAGGAGTCCATTGACATATGATTTATTCATAATAAAAATTTCAAAAGCTAAAGTGAAAGATTTNTATATCTTTTCAAAATAACTGAAATTTATTTTTTAATATTGGTGAGCTTAAATGCATTATTTATCATTTTAGATGTAATTCCCTAAAGCTCATGTCANTAATAAGAATTATGTATCTGTTTGTATCTCCTCTGTTAATTCTGCTCTTCATAAATATAAGGAAATATTAGAAAGAGGAGTTTAGGGGCTGGCTCAGTCAGTAAAGTGATTGCCGTGTAAGCATAAGGACCTGAGTTCAACCCCCCAGAGCTCATGTAAGGCTGGGCATTACAGTACATGCCTGTGATCCTGGAGCTGAGGGGCTGAGGAAGAGACTGAAGGATCCCAGAGCTCACTGGCCAGACATCTCATCTGGCTGAATCAACAAGCCTCAGTGAGAAACCCTGTCTCAAAAAGTAGAGTGGGGGAAAATCGAGGAAGACACAGGATGTTAACCTCTGGCCTCCACACACATGNGTATAGGCACTTGCATATTCANATGTCCACACTTGTGTATGTGCACATGCATGTTGCACACACACAAGTGTTTACATGCATAAAAGAAAACAGAGAAGAGAAAACTAATAAAGTAAAGTATTCAAGAGGGCTGGGAATCTACCTCAGTGTTAGAGCGCTTGCCTAGCCTGTATGAGGCCCTGGGTCCAATTCCCAGAGCCACCAAACTTGGAAACAAAAAAGTTCACATATTTTTAAAAGATTGAACATTTCTAACTTAAGTAATAAAAATATAGGCAAATATGAAGATGCTAATATTTCAACATGGTGTAAAAACATGAAGCTTATCAATGGTGGTGGAAATTTGAAATACATAATTATATGANACTAAATATACACTGATAAATTTGAAGAGATCTTAAGTGACCAATAAGACTCTTGCATGGTTGGCAGTGGCTGACTAANGCTGGCTTAAGGAAAGGAAGCACTGGATTGGCTGGTGGAAAGACAATGTGTAATAGGCACAAAANTGGCTTCAAAATCAGTCAGACCTAGATGAAAATACAAACTTGCAAATCTTCTAGGAAACACGGTGATCTTTTTATTTTAAAAAGATTTGCTTCCAATTTTGTTTATGTGTATTTTGCCTCTGTGTGTGTCTGTGTACCATACATATGCCTGGGGTCCCCAGAGGCCAGAAGAGAGCATTAAATCACCTGGAACTAGAGTTACAGATGTTTGTAAGCCTCCATGTGGGTACTGAGAATTGAACCTGGGTCTTCTGGAAGAACAGCCAGTGCTCTTAACTACTGAGCCATCTCTCCAGTCCCAAAGATTGTGTTTTGCTTGCATGTATGTGTTTGCACCAAGTTCCTGCAGTGTCTCAGAGCTGGAAGAGGATGTCAGAACTGAAGTTATAGATGCTGTCAACTGTCATTTGGATGCTGGGAACTAAACCCAGGTTCACTTTAAGACCAGCAAGTATTTTTTTTTTTTTTGTTTTTTGCCTATTAGTTTACCTTGGGCTCAGCTTCTTTGAGCTAAAAAATGTTTATTTTACAATTTTAACATTTTATTTTGTTTTAATTTTGACACTGAGTTTTTACATTATACGATATATTAACACACGAACAAAGAAAGCTAAAACTTTGAGAGATTTCTGCAGAAAATCAAAAGATAATTCTACANCTGCCACCACTGAAGAGCTGCTGGGTCAGCTCTGCTGGGTCTTAGTGACCAAAGAGTTGATTGTTCCTACTCCAGAATATATTTTTCTTATTGGACAATTGCCCTCCCTTTAGATAAGAAGAACTCATGTCTGTGCCTTTAAATATTATATATATATATGTGTGTGTGTGTGTGTGTGTGTGTGTGTGTGTGTGTGTGTGTGTGTGTGTGTGTACACAAATGTAATCATAAAGATTTAAAAGTCTACAGTCTATCGAGGGCCATGGTGCTGTCTGGGCCAGGGCTGAGGGCCATGTCTGGGTTCATGGCCCTACAGCAGCCAGGGTCTGGGTTGTTGTCTGGGGTTCCTGTTACCACTGAGGGCCATGTAGATGAACTGGGTCTGATCAGCCACCTCAGATCATGTTGGTGTCTGAGGACCGTGCTGCTGCCAGGGCCTTACTGATCTGGGTGGCCGGTGTTGCCACCTGGAGTCACAGAGTCGTCNAGGCATGGGCAGCTGCCTAGGGCCATGTCTGGATACATGGCCCTGAAGCAGCTGGGATCTAGGGTAACATCCATGGCTCCTGTTACCACCAAGGGCTCTGGAGATGCCCAGGGTCTGGTCAGCCACCTAAGACCATGATGGTGCCTGAGGGCCATGCTGCCACAGGGGCCATACTGTGCATAGGTGGCCTGTGCTGNGATACATAGGACTACCTGGCCGAGCTGATGCCAATGGCAATGTCTGGGTTCATGGTCCTACTGCAGCTGGGTTCTGTCTGTGGTGATGTCTATGGCCTGTGTTAGCACAAGAGGTCATTGGAACCATGCTGTGATGAGCCAGCCCTGCCCTTCACTGGCCCTGGGATAGCTAGCCCCGCAGGACACTACAGAGGTGAGCTGGCCCTACCCCTCTAGGGAGAGCTTGTCTCTGCACTTGGGAAAGATGGCCCCACCCCTCACCACAGGCATGCACCTCACCTGGGCAGCACACTAGAATTAACCCTGTGGTCAGGGACGAAGGTGAGCAAACCTGGAAGACCCGGAGGATGAGAGAACAGGACAGCTGAGCCCTCTACTCCCTNGTATTTCCCCTACAGCAAACAGGAGAGAAGGCCCTGCACCTTGCCTGGTGATGTGAGTGAGGGGGACATGGATCTGAGGACCTGAGAGCAGAACTGGCCCTGTTCCTTGCTGCAGGCTGCATTGGGTGAGCTAGCTGAGGCAGTGATGGAGAGCTTGCCTGGATAGTGTAGATGAGGAAAAACTAGTGAGCTGACCAACCCAGCTACCACCGAGGCCCAGAACCAGGGCCGTGAGTTAGCCACCCCAACATCTACCCTATCTATGAACTATTGGAGCATGCGAAGCAGACGAAACCTACAGAATCAAAATGGCAGGATCTCCATGACACAGGACACAGGCTCCAAGAGGAGCCCCAGTGAGAGCCCATTACCAATGGTGTATCAGAAGCCAGAGGTCTCCAGCCAGACCAATGACTCTTGGCAATGAACACTTGCAAGTAAAGATGAATNGACTAAAGAGTAAACTAAAGTGTGACTCAATGGGCCACACTACAGCTTCCATGACAAGATTCTTCTCTCTTTCTCTCTCCTTCTTTGTCTCTCTGTCTCTCTCTGTTTTTTATTTGTTTTGTTTTTGTTTCTGTTTTGTTTTGTTTCTTTGTTTTGTTCTATATTTGTTTTTTCTTCTAAATCTGGTTTGGTTTTGGAGGGGAGGTTGCAAGGACAGAGGGCAGATGCCACGGGACAGGGAGATAAGTGGGATCAGAATGCATGATGTAAAATCCACGAAGAATCAATAAAAAGTTAAAAAAAATCTACAGTCTCTTTAAAAATAAACAAATAAAAATTAAACAAACAAACAAATAAATAAATGGATTTTTTCAAGATCCCCATCTTCTTTTTTTTTTTTTAAAGATTTATTTATTATGTATACAGAAGAGAGTGCCATATCTCATTACAGATGGTTGTGAGCCACCATGTGGTTGCTGGGAATTGAACTCAGGACCTCTGGAAGAACAGTCAGTGCTCTTAACTGCTGAGCCACCTCTCCAGCCCCCAAGATCCCCATCTTCTATATTAAGCAACTGGTNTCTTCCTACCTTCAACTATGCTGGGCTAAACAATCACAACAAAATTTGTTAAGTTAAATGTTAATACCTCTTCCCAAAGAAGAAGAGATAAACAGGCCATCCTGGCCAATTTAACATAAAAAATAANAAAAGAGATCTTTCTGTATGACTATAAAATCTGATGGTATTAAAGATAAAAANTGTTGGGGCTAGAGAGATGGCTCAGCAGTTAAGAGCAATTGAGTGTTCTTCCGGAGGTCCTTGAGTTCAAATCCCAGTAGCCACATGGTGGCTCACAACCTTCTGGAATGGGATTTGATTCTCTCTTCTGATGTTCATGCAGACAGAGCACTCATATACATAAAATACAAGAATAAATACATCTCTTAAAAATGAAAAATATTATAAGGATAAAAGATAAAAATATTTAATAAAAAATAATTTACATATAAAGATTAAGATGGGTATATGTTACAGAATAAAAAAGTAGAAAGCTTTTACANCTTATAAAAGTCTGAGTCAGTTATTAAAGGTATATAGAGGATGAGATTTACAGATAATATATATGATATTAAAGTTTTAGGTCTCTGATCAGCAGATACAAAAGAAACTGGCTAAAATGCATGTCAAGGTTTATTTTAAAATATCTGCCTATTAAACATATTACATAAGTTAAAAATATCAGCCTAGTGTAACTGGTCTCCTAGGTGCCCTGTGGTCTCTTTAACTGGGATGTCACTGGCCATCCCTATTTGTTGCCATAGCAGGGTCAATACAGATGTCCCCTCTNGTCTGAATCCATAAGGCCGATGGCTTTGGGGTCTGAGAGTGGTCTGATGTACAGTTTTTCAGACATCAACAATTCGTTCACCATTTGAGTTTTCCAGTCTCTAATCACCACAGGTTGGTTATCCCTTTGGATGGACATTTCCCAGAATGTAATGAAATTCCAGCCCCCTGGTTTCAGAATGGAACTCCTCATTGTGTGGTGAAGTCCACAGTTCTAAAGAACTCTGTGCCTCTGAAGGGACAGCCTGGGTTGCTGGTCAATTTCTCTTGGAGGCACCCATCTGGTTTAGATGAAGAAAACTTCCGAGGATTCCCTCATTGGCCATGTCTTATTGCATTGTCTATNGGAGGAAAGGTTCAACCAGACATATGGCTGTTAACCACAGCCTTGGACAATGTGGTTATCAATGGGACTTTGTCATCCTTCTATGTTTGGACACAGTACCTATGTTGACCCTCCATATATGCTACTGACTAGAAGTCCCTCAATTCAAGTGAGTGGGGGACACTTCTACTACTTGTATCAATTATATTCTCTCTAATTGAATTCTGCTCATCAGAGCCTTCTCTTGCTTTGGCAGCCTTCCTTTGTTATGGCTCCTGTCCACCTCAATGGTATGTGGTATGGTCATTTTGGAGAACAGGTTGTCCTTAAAACTACATCAGGCTCTTATTAGAAAGCAGAAATTATTTAGGTCCTATTTTAGCTAGCATTTTTACAGTAGTCACTGTTCCAGCATCTCCACCTGCTTCCACAGTGGCCCTTTCCCAACCAGAGCAAACTGCCCACTTTGCTAATCAGTTTAGCGGCAAATACTCTTAACCACAGAGCCACCTCTCCAGTCCTGATAATATTCCTCCATCTGGTTACAAATTAACAACACATATGTTAAGAGACATGTCCCATAGGGACTGGACAGAATTCTTATTTTTATTGGTCTAATATTAAGGACTTTTATCCAAGATACATAGAAAATTCTTAAGACTGAGCAATAAGAAACCAAAACTACCCCACTCACTCTAAAGTGGCCAAACTTGAATCTATGACACCAACAAAGACAGAGACAGCAAATAAGTATGTGGAAACAATGCCCAATATTCCTGACTGGTAGGGAATTAAGAATTCACACAGCAACTGCACATCTATTAGGATAGTTAAAAGTTAAAAAAAAAAAAAAAAAGACAGAGTCCTATGTGCTTGCCAGGGTAGAGAGCAGCCAGAGTTAATTTAGAAGATAGATGGACTGCTGCTTTTTATAAGCGGTACTGGTTGGATTTTTGTTGTTTTGTTTTCCCTGGGTGTGTGCATTTATTATCTGGGAAGAGGGAACTTCAGTTGAGAAACTGCTTCATCAGCCTGGCCTGTAGTCAAGTCTGTGGGGCATTTTCCTGATTGATGTGCGAGGGTCCAGTCCATGATAGGTGGTGCCACCACTGGACAGGTGGTCCTCTGTTGTGTAAGGAAGCGGGCTAAGCAAGTCAGTAACCAGTACTCCTCCACGTTGTCTGCTTCTGTTCCTGTCTCCAGGTTCCTGCCTTGAGTTCCTGCCCTGTCTTCCCTCAGTGATGGACTGTGTATGACCTGGGATGTGTAAGTCACATAAACCATTTCCCTCCCCTATGGTGCTTTTGGTCACAGTGTTTATCATGACAATACAAAGCAAATTAGAATAGAAGCTAAGCCTCTGATCCACCAACCACAAGCCTAGATATTTCTCAAATGGATTCTAAAATGTCTATCNGAAAGCATGAATGCAAATGTCTGTAAAGGCTCCTTTCACAAGTGCCCCCGTCTGGAAGAGAGCCTTCCAAAGGTGAATGGATTAGCAAAAGGAAAGGCTGCCATATGTAGTAGTCAGCATTCTCTAGAGTCACAGAACTTAGGGAATGACTTACAGACTGCAGTCTAGCTAATACAACAATGGCTAGCTGTGAATGGAAAGTTCAAGAATCTAGTACTGCTCAGTCCCATGAAGCTGCGTGTCTCAGATGGTCTTCTGTATACGCTGGACTCCCAAAGAAGTAGGCTCCAATGCCAGTGAAGGAGTGGATGTGCTGACAACGTGGGAGCAAGCAGGCAAAGAATGAATGAACCCTTCCTTCTTCCACTGTCCTTATACAGGATTCCAGCAGACGGTGTGGTCCAGATTAAAGGTGTGCCTTCTGCCTCAAAATCTGGATTAAAGGCATGTGTCATCTCACCTCAAGATCAGGATCAAAGGCATTCTGTCTTNCTGCCTCAAGATTCAGATCACAAATGTGCCCTCCATTTCTGGACTGTAGTTCATTCCAGATAGAGTCTAATTGACAACCAAGAATAGCCATCACACCATACAATGTAATATTATTCAACAATTAAAAAAAAATCAGCCGTCATGCCATGAAAGCCCTTTCATTCATGTAATAAAAGAAAGACGCCAATTTAGCAAGGAACATGTCCCAAATTGCTCTGGGACTTTACAGACTGGACAAGGCTATAATACATGCTTCTGGGTGCTGTTGTTTGTTTGCTTGCTTATTTTACATTTTGTTTGGTTTTCAGGCAGGGTCTCATATTTTGTCCATTAACTATATAAATGGACAGAGTGGTCTCAAACCCGTCGGACAAGGGGATCCTCCTACCTAACTCTGACTTAGTAGCAAGACTATAGAGTGAAAATAACAGTAGTTGCCAGGAATGTGAGGGAAGAAGAGAAGAAATGAGTAAGAGAGGCAGGCAGATTTTTTTAGAGGGTTGAAACCAATCTGTGTGATTCTGTGCTGTGGATGTGTCNTTAAGAATTTGTCAAAAACCCCTAAAATTTATAAAACAGAGACAATTTAATGTATAACAATAAAAAAAAATGACTTAGGCAGTGCGAGGAGGAAGATCCTAGGTAGTATTCAGACAGTGACAAAACCAGAACAACATCAAAACTCTGTACTACAAATGTAGGGGGAAACTTCAGTAAAGGGGCTGGAGAACAAGAGGTGCTGACTTTAGTAGCTGAAAGTGAGGAGAATTTGTAAGAACAGATCCTCAAGCGGCTGCAAGGACGGGACGAACCACACTCGGTTGGTGAAGCTTTGCCCACAGGACTCTACGTTAATAACTGATGCTGCATCCTAGGCTTGAGTCAAATGGCAATGGAGAGGAAACATTTCTCACACGCAGAAATAAGCAAAAGGAAGAGATCAGAATGACCCCGGGGAGAGGATTCCAGTTAGACACAAGGTTAAAATCATCTTGAGGACTAGAAACAGCTCCCATGTGACTCAGGGAAGAAGAGTCAGGCTAAGAAAAGAGAGGCTTCCTGTAGGGCTGAGCACTCCACAGTCCCTCTCTTCACATTGACCAGGGAAGGGTCTCTGTGTCAATTACCCAGCATAAAAGAAGGAAGGTGGGCACAATATCCCTCCACTAGCTGAGGACTACTGACATTTGATAGCTGTTGGGGATAGACTTAGTTTTTTGGTCTTGTTTTGTTTTGTTTTTAAAGTGATGTGATTCCTGGAAGGTCAACCACATGCCAGGACAGAACCCACTCCCAGAATGAGCTTGGCAACANAAACTGGACTTGTTGGGAAAAAGAAAACAAAGAGGAAAAAGTGCCAAAGTTGGGTGGGAAGAGATTAGAGGGTGGAGAAAAGAATGGCAGGGGCATGGTTATGTTCAAAATGCATTGTCTAAAACTCTCAGAGAATTACTAGGAATAGCATCAAAAGAAAACATAGTCTTTATTACAAAGAGAGAAAGAAAGGAAGAGCTTCAAAACTTCATAAGGTAGTGACAGGACAGTGCGAGGGACAGAGAAGCAGGGAGATGCAGTAGAAGGAAGCCAGCCCACCTCAGCGCCTGCTGCTTGCCGCCGCTCTACAGCAGAGATGGGCAGAAGCNTCACGAGAAAGGTAAGCTGGTGGCCTTGATGGAAAGAGACTGCAATTCTTCCCACAAGCCCTCACAGGCCTCAAATCCTATTGCAAGTTTTGCTAAGATAGTGACTCCTCTGGGGTCAGTAGTCAGTAAGGAGGAGTTCCATTTTGACCCTCTGTAGACTCAGAGGGCACTGACCGGGCACCATGTTGGAAGGGAACAATGTTTAAAACTGAACTGACGTGGGGATCTGAGAACAGAAAATAGTCACAAATCAAAGACCCTGGATTTAGCCAGCCGTGAACCCAGCCCTGGGAAGCAGTTATAGACTCCAAGAAGGCAAACAAGTCAGGATTGTGAGTCCTAGGTGAGCCTGGACTACATAGTGAGGGCCTGTCTCAAGCACACTCACTCATCTTGAGCTTAATATAGACACAGATTGTCAGCTTTGCACAGGATTATCTGTAGACACATGCTTACGCAAGTTAGCATATACACACATACTTCCTTGTTCTGTTGAAATTGTCTAAAAGAAACTATCCTCCAACAGCAGTGATCATGCCTGGCACCTGATAAAAGAAACCAAGGCTCCTTAGAGAACACTCAGTTCTAGGAGTGGAACAGAAAGAAAGCTTAATTAATACCAGTCAACCAACCGCATCCACACTGATGTACTCCAAGGTGGGCACAGGAGACAGCAGGAAGAGCACAATGGCTAAAGCTCCAACAACTTCCGACACCATCAATTGATTAGCATTGGAGCATAGCCCAAAGGATAAGATGAATATTCATGAGTTTATTATAGTATAAATGAGTAAATAAGTGAAAAGATGTTAAAGAAAAGACAGCTTTCTCATGCAGAGGTGTTTCAGATGAGGCATGCAGATGTTTCAGCCTCAAGGACCAGTAGAGGCTGCACAGTAATAGAAGGAGAGAAAATAATGACATCACAATGGAGACACATACCAACTTCCCCTTCAGCTGGGTAGCTGTGATCAGTATCCACAGTATAAGTCATATTGATAGTTTGCTTATTTGTACAACATGATGCAAATGTCATTTTACCTCTGTGATTTCCCTCCTAAATACTATCATTTAATCACAAAAAAAGCCCTTCAGACAAATCCAAATTAAGAGACAGCCTACATCTCTCTTTCTCCTTTCTCTCTGTCTCTGTTTCTGTCTCTGTCTCTGTCTGTCTCTATCTCTCTCTCTGTGTGTGTGTGTGTGAGAGAGAGAGAGAGAGAGATTTGTATGTACTCTTTAAAACTGACAAGGTCTAAAAGCAAGAAGATATTCATAAATTGTCACAGCCCTTTGGCTCATGGGAGGTGGGGCAGCTAAAAGTAATGTGGTTAGANTTCTGGAATAGAAAAGGACATTAGGTAACACTAGGAAATCTGAATCAAGTGTGCATTTTAACTAATATTTTAGCTAATAATAATGCATTGTTCTTGACCCGTGAATTGTAACGAGTTATCCTGCTGACAAGAAGTCCTTAACTGAGGAGAGCGGAGGTTGAAAGCCTATGCTTAGCATTCACAGGGCCCTGGATTCAACTCTCAGGACCAGAAAGTAGAATAATTGAGGAAGCCATGGTAGGGATATGAAAATGTCTGTACTTCATAAGTTTCCTGTAAAAACAGACACCAGTACCACCTCCCCCCCTTTAAGGACTAATTAAAAAGACTCAGCAGCAGGAGAGGTTTCAGATGCAGGAGGGAACACCCAGTGCTTCTGGTGTGGGCACTATAACCCCCAGCCTCCATGTGGATTCCTGGTTACTTCAGACTCACATCCACAGCAGCCAAGAGTTCATTTGCACAGTCCTTGCCTTTCAGCTTTGTTTGTCACTTCTGGATTTACCTGGGTAGTATGTGGGTCTTGTGCCCATCCTGAGCCAGCTATTCTGTGGAGGGAGGTGACACACTACTAGCTTAGTCTGGTCACTGTGCTCCACCTGTTGTGAAGCAAGCCAGGAGTGGAGGAAACATTCTTTTTT
>LZPO01008021.1:161080-171703 GCA_001675575.1 Neotoma lepida
GGGTCATGAATATGGGGATTATCGGGATGGAGTCCTATGTAGGAGGGGCTGGTGCAGCAGGAAGTCCAGAATGCAGGAGTATGAATTCAAGTGTCTCCAAGATATGAACCTTTATACAAGACAATGAACTCACATCACCCGCTGTGCATGAATTCAGAATTTTCAAAAGGCAACGGGTATGCTAGACATNGTAGCGTGTGCCAGGGCTGGGTAGGCGGAGGCAGAAGAAATATGGCTATATGGTGAGTTTGAGGCCATGCTGGGTTGGTAAGACCCTGTCNCAACCAAACAAAACACAAATGAACAAAGCAATGGCCTTAGTGAACTTGTAGACTAGTAAATGCAAACACTCTACCACTAGCTACATCCCCAGCCTCAGGAACAAGCATGAAGATTTCTTTTTACTAGCTCAGGCTGGCCTGGAACATGCTATATAGCCCAGGCTGGCCTGAAGCTCATAATTCTGCCTGAGTCTCACATGTGCTGGAAATAGAGTGTGAGTCACCATACCCAGCCATACTAGGCTCCCTAAAAAGGCTCCAGAGCTCAGACAAATACTTACTAGCCTACTTTTCTTTTTATAGCATTTCCAGGCCTGGTCCATTCTCCACACTGTCAGCCAGGGAGAAGGTGGCCTTGTGGTTTGTCAATCTTACAGTTCACCAGCACCCCCTTTGCCTCTNCCCCACATCTGATGGAGATCATTCTGCTTGTCTCCGGACTTTAATTCTCAACATCATGTCTGGTCTCTTACTAACCTAGAACCTTGTTTTAGATTACAGGAAAGCCAAGATATGATATTTTATAATTGTATGGACACTTTTAAACACTAAGAACTTTATAAGAACCGGGTATGTGTGTCACACACCTAACACACACACACAGACAACACGCACACATACTCATACACTGCACCTTTACATAAATATAATCCTGTCCTTGAATGGATTCACCAAGGAAGATAAAGGAAAAATTGGTAGACCAAGGCGAGGAAACAAAAAGTGGTATCAAATCACAACGATAAATAGAGACAGCCTCTAGTGTTGTGATTTGACACCATTTTTTGCTTCCTTGCCTTTATATTTATTGTTCTGGGTTTTATATCTTATTTTCCCAACTGGGTTAAATGTCCTTGGTGATAAAAAAAATGAATTCATACCTTCTGTCACATTTNCCTCTTCCTCTGAATACATACAAGGTAAACATCTCCAGGAATTTTCCACTGGACTAAAGTAGATCATTTTGGGAGCTGTCTCTTTACAAGATTATAATGGTTCATCTCTAAGACTTTCTATTTCCTATGTACCCCCCAAATCAGTTCCTTGTAGAATGTTTTTCCGCCTGATCTGGCCCCTTTTACTTTCTCTTGAAATGCTTTTATTTTAGTATTGTATTGCTGAAATGAACACTGAAATGCTTTTGAAGTTGTGATGGCAGAAGTCCTTAGGGAATATGAATCATGCTTTTAACTTATTTCCTATCAAACTAAAGGTAATATACCTGCTTGAAATGTCAGCCTTTTCCTCACACATTAGAAAGTTATAATCAGTGGAAATGGGATATGTTGGTTTTCTCATGACTTTTTTTTCCCCACTTAATTCCTTTAGATGCAGACATTTGAGATGCTTCATGCAAAGTGGAGCATTCTTGACTAACCACTTAACGATGCTTCCATTCTATTGCACTTAGACCTGAACAACAATGGCTTCCACCTGTCATAAAGCCTGTTGTGAGGATCTAAAGCCCTAAGAGCAGAGACTGTGTACTTAGTGCTACAGAGAACTCAGCATGTAACTTTCTAAGCATGTCAGATTTTCATAACTCTCATAGAGCAGCAGCAAGAAAATGGTAGATGTGTGTGTGTGTCTGTGTGTGTGCATGTGTATGTATGTGTGTGTGTGTAACAACAATTAATCACAACAGAAGGACTCAGATGTAGAAAAGGACAGATGGCTCTTTGTAACACAAATTCCTAAATGATCTTAATAAAAACCCAGAGCCAGATATTGGGGTAAGTGCTGAAAGATCAGAGAGACAAAGGAACAAGCCACTGCCACATCTCACCTCATCATCTCCACAAATCCTCTGACTGAAATCCTCTGAGTCCTTACCTGAAAGACTCCAGCCGAAAAAGCCTCTAGCTGAAAGGGATGCTTCTGCTGAAAAGCCTTTAGTTCCTGTCTCCTCATGCCTTATGTACCTTTCTCTGCCCAGCCATCACTTCCTGGGATTAAAAGCGTGTGTGCTTCCCAGTACTGGGATTAAAGGTTTGTGTGCCCCCACTGCCTGGCTCTGTTTTCTCTCCTAGACTGAGTCAATCTCATGTAGACCAGGGTGGCTTTGAACTCACAGAGATCCATCTCTGCCTCTCCAGTGCTAGGATTAAAGATGTGTGCCACCANTGCTTGACCTCAANGTTTAATCTAGTGGCTTGTTCTGTTCTCTGATATTCAGGCAAATTTTAGTAGGGGACACAGTATATCACCACACCTTTTGTTNGATTCTACCCCTAACTATAATTGCCATTCTTTACCAGAAATAGAATATGGTACCAAATGTGAGTGAGGCAAAAAGACATAAGATAAAAATGCATACTATTTTATGCCATCAAACTTTAAAAATCACGATGTAACAATGAATGTGGTGAGAAGACAGTGAACCAAAGTAGAAAGGGTCATAATAAAATCAACAGCCACTCCAGAGCTAAGCAAAGGGTTCTCAGCAGAAATACAGATGGCTATGAAATATTTTAAAAAGCGTCCATCATCTTTAGGCATCAGGGAAATGCAAATTAAAGCTNTTTTGAGATTGTATCTTACCCCACTTAGAATGGCTAAGATTGAGAAAANAAAAGCTAACAAATACTGGTGAGGATTCAGGGAACTGAGGATCTTCATGCACTGTTGGTGGGAGTACAAACTGTGCAGTCACTATAGAATCAGTATGGTGGTTCCTCTGACAACTAGAAATAGATCTACCATACAGCTCAGCTATAACACTCTTGGATACACTCCCAAAGGACTCTATTTTCTGTTACAGAGACACATGCTCATCCATGTTCATGGATGCTCATTCACATCTAGGACATGGAAGCAGCCTAGATGTCCCTCAACTGACTAATAGATAATGGAAATGGTACATATACACAATGGAATTTTATTCAGCTGTAAATAAAAATGAATTTTCAGATCAATAGATGGAACTTGAAAATGTACTGAACATGAACACGAGGTAACCCAAACTCAAAAAGACAAATGTCACATGTTCTCACTTGTATGTGGATTTTAGCATCAAATCTCTAGATTGGTGATTTGTGTGTTTAACTTGGAGTACCTGTAGATTTAGGGAACTAGGTGAGGAGTGGGAAGACAGATCTTAAGGGAGGGGGAATAAAATGCAGGTAATATGGCGGGGAAAGGGGGAATAATAGGGAGGAAGGACTAAGTAGGGAGAGAGAGAGAGGGGCAAGCAGGGGAGCATGGAGAGAGGGATAACTCACCTAAGGATGTTTGAAAAAGCCATATATGGAAACTTACTATTTCATAGATATAAGCATACAAGGGGAGGGAGAGTTAGTTTTCTTTAAGAGTAGGGCCACCGGTAGGTCAACCAGACTCCAGTGGGTGTCATCACACCCAGGAGTANAAGCAGCACAAATTGGACCCCGTGGGATCCTACAAAGATAAAAAACGATACAAAGCTGAGCTAGTAATTTGGAGTGGGTAAGAGCTGGGGGTGGATCTAGGAAAAGCCAGGGGGAGGAAAGGAGGTAAAAATGCTCAAAATCACATAAAACTCTCAAAAAATAATTAAAATATTATAAATNAAAAAAATTAATAGCCACCAAGTAAGTGATTCACAGGTGATACAGAGACTGTCAAATGACTGTCGTTTATAATATATATAATGTTATATATAATATAATAATAATATAGTTATTTTAAAGTACTTGCTAGTATTACTATCACATTGTTTAGTATCATCTTCACAGTTCCACTGTGAACTTTAACGATTACTTTAAAGTTCACTCAACTTTAACCCATATATGGCAAACTTTTCTTAATGATTAAATTGTAATGTTTCTCTTTTTAATCTCTCCCCCAGAGATTTCCAAATATAAAGGTACATGTGTGGTTTAGAAAAACCGAAATCATTAATATAAACCAGGCATAGATACAGTGAAGACTTTGATATTTTGCAGATATTTCTCACCTTCTTCATGTGTAAATTCTCTAAATTTGACTGGTAAATAAAAACATAAAAGTTATGTATAGTAAGAGGGGACCGTGNGATGTTTTGACATGTGTGCATTATGTAACATTTGAACATACTTATCTTCTCAAGTGTTACCATTCTTTGTGGTAAAGACAAAATCCTTTCTTGTAGCTNTTTTGACTGTATAATGAATTACTGCTATTTATAGCTACTTCTTGCTCTTATCTAACTGTAAATATACAGATTGTACTAGATTATGTTTAGGCATTATATAACTCATTTGGCATATATGGAATGGTGCTTTAAAATCTAAACAGCAGGTGGAGAGATGGCTCAGCTGGTAGTCACCAAGCCTGGAGATCTGAGTTCGATCCCCAGGCCTAACTTCTGAAAGTTGTCCTCTAACCTCCACACATGCACTGTGAAATGTGCGTCCCCCCAATGAATAAGACATAATAAAAATAAACTTCAATGAAATCATTTAAAAAACTCTAAACAGAATGTTTACCTTATTTGTGTGTGTGCCTATACACTCAGAATTTCCAGAACACGGAGAGGTAAGAATGGTAACTGTGTCAGAGAACATACACTTAGGAGGCAAATNTTGATTTCTATGAATGTTTTGGGTGGGGAAGATTGCTAAGAAAAGTCCCCTCTTTGGAAGGTCTTGGCTCCCTGGCCAACCCTCATGATAAGTTCTACCAGCTCTGTGGCTTTCAGGAAGAACAATCTCAACAGACGCTGCTTGCTATCCTGTGGATGGATTCCAGGGAGCATTTTCATCTTGGGATGATCAAAGCATAGTTTGCTAGGCTAAGAATGTAATAATTGGGATAATCAGCTAATAATTTTGCAGCACAAAAAGTCATTAGTTACTATTAACTCCTCTGCATGCTAATGGTTTGGGGGAGTGGGGAGGTGGGGAAGGAGGAAGAGGAACTTCAGAAGCTTAACTTGTTTAAAAATGCATTTCAGTGTTCTCTGGAGCTGTGGTTGTTGGAAATTTCAAGTCCTGGGNCCCTGCAGCTGCTGGACCTGCCTGTGGTTGCCGAGGTGGCNGTTGGAGTCACTCAGAGTGAACCTGCACTTGAGGACAAAGGACAGATTCTACTGTCTTCCCACAAGAAAGAAGAGTCAAAATACATCTTCCACAAAAGAGCAACACAGTCTTTTAAACTAAACCAAACAGAGGNTGTNTTTTAGTCAGTGTTCAACTGCTGTGAGGAGACACGATGACCATGACAACTCCTATAAGAGAAAGTAGTGAACTAGGGCTTGCTTACAGTTTCAGAGGTTTAGTTATTTATCATCATGGCAGGGAGCGTGGCTGCACACAGGCAGACATAATGCTGGAGAAGTAGCTCGGAGTTCTACATCTGGGTCAGCAGGCAGCAGGAAGAGAGAAAGATACTGGACCTGGCTTTGGTGTTTGAAACCTCAACCCCCAACTCAGCAACANACTTACTCCAACAAGGCCACGCCCACTCCAACAAAGCCACACCTCCTAATCCTTCTCAAATGATAAGCATTCAAATATATGAGACTATTGGGGCCTTTGTCATTCAGACCACCACAGGATGTCTTTGGGAAACTGGGGTCCCTTTTTGGAAGTTCTTGGTCTCATAGATAAGAAAATTTACACACAGACACAAAAAGCAACTTGAGAACAATTTATTGGAGCTGACNAGAGAGAAAAACAAGGAAAGCCAAGCTAGAGAGCTTGCTAGCTACCAGGAAAGAGGAGGAAGGGAGAAAGTTGTGCTGTGNTCTGAGGAGTCAAGAAAAACAAGAAGGCTCAATAATGGAGGGTGTGAGCATCTGCATCAGGAAGGGGGCTGCAGAGAGAAGAGAGTGGACTGAATACCAGGGCAAGCAGGTTGGGGGTTTGAAAATGCAAAGAGGAAGGAGTCAAAATTACATTTTCTGAATTTGAACTGACTGTGTCTGTAAGTCACTCCCTGGGGGAGAAGGGAATCGGGAGGCTGTATACTAATCTCATTAAGAGAATACTTATCTTGTCCTCAGTTGCATCTTATTTCTTCTCACCTTTTGGTTTGAGTCAGGTCTTTAGATTGTAAAATCAGATTTCCTCTTCAACATAGAAGTGGTCTNGCCCTTGCCTAGGCAAGGGAAACAGTAGNCATCAATCTGACCACTGATTATGAATGACATTTGCAAATCAGATTTCTGATCATCGTGCTATTTATGTTCAAGGATGGGANCACTTGGAAATGTCCCTAAGGAGGTCTCCAACATGCAGATGTTATTGATGGGCCATAGATCATGATATTTGTGCCAGAGGATGATGACATGGACATTCACCNGTCACANGCAGTACAGGGAAGTAGATGACTACAAACAGCCCTTTTTTATTTCCTGCCTAGTATTNTCTATCAAAGGTACAATGAGAAATTCATTGTGAATGACGAGTAAGGAAAGATTTGAACTAGGTCTTCCCACATCCTGGAAACTAACCCAGGGCATCCCTTTTATTTATGTGTCACAGCCTGTCTCCATTCACACTGGCTACCTCAAAATCTTTTTCTCTTGTATTTTTCTCTTTCTTTTCACCGTGAGGGAAGGACTTCTTTTTNTCATTNGTTCAGAAGTGACAGGAGGAGTCCACTTCTGCCCCAGGATGTAGAAGAGTTACAGAGGGAGGTGAGTGTCAGAATGCAGGAGGTCATTCCAGTATCCTCAGTGAAGGATGGGATTTCTCTGTTTTCTGGAATGAACTGCAGGTATCTGGAGTTCTTTGGTTCCATCATGAGGAGCAGAGTTGGCTTACAAACNCTACTGGAAACCTATCCACCACACTTAACTTTATTTGCCTAAGAATGCATTCTTCTGCATTCTGAATGAATCCACCAACATCTTTTTTGAGAGTTGAAGGCAGCAATCTGTACAAGATCACTTCTCCACCTTTTCTATTACAGCGTTCTAATGAGGCTTGGTGCTAATCTCAGGGATTATTTCTTCAGTGTCCAAGATAGTCAGAGAAAGAACTCATAGGCAAGAATATAAATGCTCTAAAATTCAACTGATAATCTGACTGGAAAAGATGGGCTTTGATTGATAAGCACACACAAAGTGATGAATTGTATTGGCTTAGTCTTTTTAAATATACAAAGGTAANTTCCTTTTAATATTTATGGGCCATGTCCGATCTTTCTGAAGGCTTTATGGGACTCACAGTTGTGCTGCCAGTGAACACGTACACACACTGCTGTGACAGAGGACGCCCTCATTTCTTTTCTGTGCTGCCTTTGTTTTGTTTTGAGGCCATACACAATGTCACATGAAGTTTAAGTTAAATTTTCTACTACTATTCTACTTACACTTATTCCAGGGCNACTAAAAAGGAAGTAAAATTCCATAGTGAGTAGTAAAATCAGATTNCCACCATTAATCATTGATATTGAATTATGCTTTTTATTTCAAACATGAAAAGAAGCAAGGTGTGGTGGTGCATGCCTGTGACGGGATTTGAAGGCAGGAGGATCAGGATTCAGTGTCATCCTTGGCTCCATAGTTGATTCCAAGTTAGCCTGGGCTGTCTGACCTGTCTCAAAATGCCACTCCTCTCTCCAAAGAAAGAGAGAGCTGGGTATGGTGGCATGAGTCTGTAGTCCTAGAACCTGTCTCTTATACACATCTAGATGTGTATAAGAGACAGCACACACACACACCGAAAGTGGGGGGGGAGAAAGAGAGGCAAGGAAAGGAGGAAGAGATGGAAGGAGAGAAGAGATGAGATAGAAGGTCTTTCTCGGCTGATCTCATCATTTTCTCCTCATATACAAAATGTGCCCCCAAAAGCCAAATTTCAGTGGAAAATTTAGAACTGCTGGTCATAAAAAGCCCCCACTGCCTATGGCCCAGGGCCTTTTCTGGGCTGTTTTTTACTTCACATTGTTGAATTTCCCCAAACAATTGGAATTCAAATATTACAAATATTAGCTTGCTGTTTTGCCATTATTTGATTTGGTACTTCAACTGCCAGTGATGGAAACTCCAAGTCATTTGAATTGGAATTCAGTTGTGTTAGTCTGCTCTCTTGCTGTAACAAACCGCCATGTGCTTGACATTTTTGAAAATAAGAAGTTCATTTCTCACAGTGCTGAAGGTTCGGAGTTCTGGACCTTAGGATAGGGGCCTAAGTGATTTCGGGGCCCTCTCTTTGATGTTGTAAGAAGAACCTTTGTGCTCACAGATAAGCACTAGGGGAACCAGGAATGTTAAGCACACAAGGTTGTCTATTCAAGGGGAGAGACATATAACCTATTTTCCACCCAGGAGACTGTGAGTGGAAGTGGTTAATCGCCTCATGACCTTTGTACTATCTGTGAGGCCACACTGGATTCTCCCATAGACACTTACTGTGAGCTTGTCAGTCAATAAAACCTATGCTTACGGAAGGTGTCACATGTAGTCAATCTATAGACCCCATCTTTACGGAGATGTCCCATGAACTTCACGAAGAGTTTCAATGTAGTCACATCTTAAGCTTTATTGTGCACATGGGATTGAACTATTGAACTATTCATCGCCAGGAANATTTTCACCAAATTGTACTGTGCTCAAATATGCCTAAAATAAACTCCTTGGGTCAGACTCTAATTTTAAACCAACACTGGATACTTAGTTGTGTTGAACAAAACTTCCTTCTTGACTCCCACGAATGGTTTCTCTGCTGACCATGGCGGTCATAGAGACTCCCGGAGATGTCATCTGTTCTTCCTAGCTATCTGCTGAGCCACAATGTAGAGGGTGTTCTATGAGAAGAGAGGGAGTATGACTTCCTGAGTAGCTGGGATTTCAAGTCAGACATCACTTCACTTTTTTCCTTTTTTTCCATTTCTTTTTGTTTCCTTCCTCTTTCCTCACCTCCCTCACTTCTGGTCCTACTGCCTCTACCTCTTTAGTACTGGGATTACAGATGTGTGCCATCAAACTCAGTTCANATGGTGCTGAGAATCAAACAAGGTTTTGTACATGCTAGGCAAACACTCTACCAACTGATTATGCATCCAGCCTAGAAAATTTACCAATTTTTCCCTCCCATTAAATACCTTATTATAGATAGCCCAGACAACCAGTGTCTGCTAAATTCACTGAAGCCTTTATGTTCAAGCATAAGATGAAGAGACTTCAAATTACCTAGGAAGAATGTCTTGAATGATAGTGTGGGGACGAATATAACAAAGCAGAACAAAATGAAAGGAAAGTGACTTCTCACCAAGTGTAACATAGTCACCTCCTGTCAGATAAAGGCTGAACGTGGACATAAAAGCCTGCCTTCTGTGAGCACAAGTAGATGTTCATTCCTTCATCTTCCAGGAGGGGGTGTGTGATGAGGAATCTCTAATCCATCCACAAATAACAAAACAAATCGAGGTATCCCCCAAAACCCACTGTAAATGTGGAAGAAAGTAGAGGTGTGGTAAGACAGATATTTTGCAGGTTAAACTGCCTTTGTGTTTTACTTTTGTTTTTGACTTACAAATTAAACAGAAATCAGGAGGGAGAGAAGACCGAGAATGAATCAAATATGAACTGTTTCTCTTAAGCGAAGTTCTCCACTTATTCCACGGTTTATTTCACAATTCCTGTGGAGTCTAGAGCAGGAGGTAAGGTTGAAATCTGAGAGCCATGCCTAGCCTTGTGGTAGGTCTCCAATATAAATATCCACAGAATAAATGAACTCCTGAACATCTAGTGGGAATCCAGAATGAGAAGAGATGGCACAGAATTTACACCAGTGTGATCCTGAGGCATTCCTAGCAGCTTTGGAGGGGTGCCCCAAAGGCAGGTACCTCAACTGAAGAAATCCTGGGAGCTTCAGGACTCAGTCTCTGGGACAAGCAAAGGCTCTCCAGAGAAATAAGTCTTTAAGTCAGTCAGCACTGGTTTCATTTGAATGAATTCATTGAATGAATTCGTGAGACCTCCAAGCCGGGTGTGTATTGGGGGATGGAAATAGGAGATCCCAGAGTCAGGCCAAGTGAATGAGCTCTGGGTATAAGTGAGAGGCTGTGCCTCAGTATATAATGTGGAGTGATTGNNCTAGACACCTAATGGCAACCTCTGGACTCTACATCCATGTGTGNACATGTGTACACGCACGGGCACTCATAGGCATGTCCACACACCAGAAACATGCATAGATACATGCATATCACAGGCAAACATACATTTTAAAAACAAATTCAGATACTTGCTCTTCAAGGAGACTTTGGATTTTTTTTCACCAGAGCAATGCAAATATGGAGGTCAAAGGTTGATGCCTGGTGTTTTCTTTAATCACTCTCTATCGTATTTTGCTGAGACAAGGTCTCTCAGTATACCTGGAACTCAACATTTGGCTAGACTTACTGACCAACACCCATGTGCCTAGCCCTGGGATTA
>LZPO01008021.1:173914-184115 GCA_001675575.1 Neotoma lepida
AAATTGTTACCACTTTTGTACTTCTATAAGCAGGGTTCTGGTAAGTTTTTATTTATAGTCAGTGTATAGAGGTATATGGTAAGTCAAGAACGGCTTGGAATTCCATCTTCTCTCATCGGGTCTCAGTAGAAGGTAACAGTCACTTACTGAACCAGGTCCACAGGAGCACTCTCTACACGTTGTGCTTCTAGTTCAATTAAGAGATAAAGCCATGGAGAAAAAGCAGAGCAGGACAAAGAATTCTNTGCCTTCTCTCTTACTCTGGGCACTAGCTCTGAGGATGAGGACTGACCAAACCAGAGCTTAGCAAAGATGGACTCAAGGCTGGGAGTGGGCAGAGGTATGCCCGTTAGAAAAGTCACTGGTGACAAGCTGAGAGTACTGACATAGTAGCTGCACATAAATTTGGACAACTTTTAAAGTGACTTCATTATGTTTTCTTTCTTTCTTAAATTATGAGACAGGGTCTCCTGTATCCNAGATTGGCCTCAAAGTCCACAAGTAGCTGAGGATGACCTTGACCTTGTGGTTTTCCTGTCTCTGCCTCCCAAATGGTGGGTATGTATTTGTGCATTATCATACCCAGTAAACAGTGCAGAGGATTCAACCCTAGACTTCCTGCATGCCAGGCAACACACTCCCAACTTTGCTACATCTCCATCTCCAGCCTAGTTTCATTTTCAAAATGTAATTAATCTGACAATAATTGGGAACAAAGTTACAGAGACTCTCCTGGCTATATATATATTGGAAGATAAAGAATTGATTCAACAAGCGAACTGCTTATTACATATGAAGTTAAACTTTTGGCTTTCCTAACTCTCCTGGAGTTTGTTTGACTGCCTGACAACATAATTGGAACCTAATTTTTTGGCTTCTGGTATTTTAAGTTAGATTTCTGTTTAAATGCAGCTTTTGATGTTTATTAATCATTTGGGAGATGGATTCACAATGGTGTAATTTTCTCCTTCAATTGTGTGCTTAGCAGTCATCACTGCTAACACACCCTATGTGTGCACATCAAAGTCAAACTNCAGATAGGTCACGTCTTGGGGGATGAGATGCTGCTGATTTCTCTCTGGCAGTAACTGCCTATTGCTTTCATATTTCAGTAATGCAGCAGAGTCCCTTGTGTAACCTAAGTATAAATTACCGTGTAATTTTTGAGATAAAAATTGTCTTTTCTCAATATTCATTAGACTCTGAAACCATAGCAGAACAGTCATATTTGGAAAATATGTCAATTTTGCTGTACTTACCATCCTTCTCAGTTCTGGAGAAACTATGGAAAGTAGGACAAGTTGACTTTAATTAAATCCTCATAATTCTCTCCAGAGTACTTTGTAATTTCCATTACTTTAAAGGTGCTTCTGGAGTCACAGGGGACTCCCCAGTTTAACTGCATAGATCCAAAGGGGTACAGTAAATATTGTGTGATTTAGTATATTGTTGAAATCATTTAAAGCTGCTTGTTGAAAACATAGGCAANAGGTCCTTTGCAATTGCATTGGATGGTTTTATGTCTACTGGACACAAGCTAAAGTTGTCTGAGAGAAGGGAACCTCAATTAAGAAACCACTTCCATAAGATGGGGCTGTAGGCAAGCCTGTAGGGCATTTTCTGAATTTGTGATTGATGGGGGAAGGCCTAGCCCATTGTGGGTGGTGCCATCCCTAGGCTAGTGGTCCTGGGTTCTAGAAGAAAGCAAACTGAGCAAGCCATGAGGAGCAAGCCAGTAAGCAGCACTCCTCCATGACCTCTGCATCAGCTCCTTCCTCCAGGTTCCTGTTCTGACTTCATCCATTGATGGACTTCAGTGTGGAAGTGTAAGCAAAATAAACCCTTTCCAACTTGTTTTTAGTCATAGTGTTTCCTTGAAGCAACAGAAATACTATGTTTTAATAAATTTATTACCTATCTGCATGTTTTAAGACTACAAATGAAAATGAATTCTCTTGTATGAAATAAGGAAGTATAACACATTTAGAGGAGAGGTATAATTATAAAAGTTAGTGGCTTGCATATAGTGCAATCATTTAGTTTTGATAATGTGAGGCAAAGTGATCACAAGAATTCTATCTTAAACTTCCTGCATCGTAGAACCAGAACATGGTTTGACATTGGGTGACATGGCATGCAGTCACCATGGATGTGCTAGACACAATCCACCAGTCATCTTATTGTGTTAGGACAGAAGGCTTTCCCTTTCTAAAAGTGTACATTTAACCTTACATACTNTTCTGGCTGGTAGTTCTCTCCCACTATGGTTCTCAAAAAAGAGAACATGACTCCAATCACCGGTGATAGTAAACAACCCTGTCCACTTTTGTGGATTATCTCTGGAAGATGTCTCTCTGCAGGTTCTTGCCACAGCCAGCCAGCATTAACTGCTGGCTCAGAAATCTTAAAGAATTAAAGTACTACACTCCACACTTAATTCTCATTGACACAGTACTACTTTGTAAGGCAGAATCCAACACCTTCTGATTACTTTGTGTGTGTATGTGTGTGTGGTTTTCTGAGACAGGGTGTCTTAGGGTTTCTATTGCTGTGATGAAACACCGTAACCAAAAAGCAAGTTGGGGAGGAAAGGGTTTATTAGGCTTACACTTCAGCATTGCTGTTCATCACTGAAGGAAGTCAGGACAGGAATTGAAACAGGGCAGGATCCTGGATGCAGGAGCTGATGCAGAGGCCATGGAGGGGAGCTGCTTACTGACTTGCTTCCCATGGCTTGCTCAGCCAACCATCTTATAGAACCCAGGACCAGCAGCCCAGTGATGTCACCACCCGCTATGCGCTGGGCCTTCCCCCATTGATCACTAAATGAGAAGATGCTTTACACCTGGATCTCGTGGAGTCATTTCCTCAACTGAGGTTCCTTCCTCTGATGACTCTAGCTTGTGTCAAGTTGACACATAAAACCAGCCAGTACATAATGTTTCTTTATGTAGTTCTGGCTGTCCTAGAACTAGTTCTGTAGACCAGGCTGGCCTCAAACTCACAGAAATCCACCTACCTCTGCCCCCTGAGTGCTGGGATTAAAGGCTTGTGCCATCACTGCTGGGCTTCTGATTACCTTTTAATGTATCCTTTGGTGTGCTTATTGTTTTTCTTCTTTTANATTCTATTGCTTCTTCTCTTTCACCGATTTTTGCTTCTTTCTTTCCTTTGGAATATATTCATATTTTTAAAATGATTATTTTCTAGCATGGTGGCTCATAACCCTGTAATCCCAGCACTTGGGAAGCAGGACAGGAGTTCAAGGCCAGCCTGGGCTACATAGCAAGACCCNGGCTCAACCTACCCTTCTTCCCCCAACATGTGGGTCAGAGGCTCCNAGGAGGTATGGAATTTGCCTCTAGACAAGCAGCTGCTGTGTGGGAAAAGATCTAGGGGAGAGGTCTCTCCTTGCAGCGGTGGCAACAGAGCAGAATCCAAGCTGCAGCAGCGAGAGTCACNATGGGACAGCCACGTAGAANGTCGCTTTTGGTGNTTGACAGAGAATCAGTCAAGAAGAACACAGCTAAAATTGTAACCCAGGGTGGCATTATGCTTCCAGAAAACTCTCNGGGAACAGTGTTGTAAGCAGCAGTTGTACTGTGGGATTGGGCTTCTATAGGAATGGATGGAGAGATTCAACCAACGAGTGTGAAAGTTGGAGACANAGTTTTTCTTCCAAAATGTAGAGGCACCAAAGTAATTCTAGGCAACAAAGATTCATTCTCATTTANAGATGGAGCCATTCTTGGAAAGCATGTACTTGNGATCACTTCATGGTGTCACATAAAGCTTCCCATTCTGCTGAAGTTCTAGTGTTTCATCATGTAAATACTTTCCATGCCTCCCTTTTATAACAAACTGATGATATCTAAACTAAGGACCAAAACCAACCAAACAAATAGAAAACCCTCTTAGGAGACCCCTTTGATTAGGAGATCTTGTACCCAGGAGAAAATCAGAGGCAGGAAGTGCATCAGCAAGGCATTAAGGAATTAGAGAACTTGGCAGATCCTCAGAGGCCCAATTATATGGAATAATTGGAGTAGAAAATTACGTGGGTGGGAAGTGCTGGGAGAGAAACCTAGATACGGGTCCCTGCAGCAAACAGGTCTCTTGAATATTATGGAAAACGGTTGGGTTTTCCTTTCTTTCTTTCTTTTTTTACTTGAGTCAGTGTTGGGAAGCCACTGAAGGACTTTCGGCTTTAGAAGTACACAATCATAATTGCCTTTTAGAAAGAGGCCTCTGTAGAAAGAGAGATGCAAACGAGATTGTACGTGCCAAAGTAGATACTGACTATCTCAGAGCCGAGGCCAAGGGCCAGTCAGGGGTGGCATCTGCATCTGGGCCAGGGGCAGCTGGTGGAATAAAAGGTCTTCCCTTTTATTTGTNCTCTCAAAACAATTTATGGGTCTCCTTTTGACAGGATAATTGTAAGCACATCCTTCGATGATAAACAGAAAACCCATCAGGCCAAGATGCTTTAAACTGTTGAAAACAAACGGTACTCAGACNAACGGTTTCCTCTGATACTTCTGGTCATACTTCTCAGGTGTTACTTTGAGTGGACTGAATACAGGAAATGAAACTCCAGGAAAGAGGGTTAAACTAGGTCAATGGTAGGACCCGCCANGTGAATCAACACAATGTAACTGATTGAACTCAAGAACTGAAAGTGAGAAAATGAGTCACAGATGACATCTAGTTTTGGCCAGAGTAAATGAGTGGGTTGGCAGCGTCACTCTCCTGGATTGGGAATATTTGGAAAGAAGACTTAGAAGAAAAATGTGATATTTAAATTTGAACATACCTATTTTACATTTGGGTGTCAAATTCTCTCTCTCTCTGTCTCTGTCTCTCTCCCTCCCTCTTGCCTGCCCTCCCTCTTAGACAGGGTTTCACTATGAAACCCTGGCTGGCCCAGAACTCACTACATAAAACAGACTGGTCTCACAGAGATCTGCCTGCCTCTGTCTCAGGAGTGCTGAGACTAAACACCTGGGCCACCAGGTGTGCTTTAGGAATGTAACCCTTACCTGAGTCTCAAAATTCTTATAGCAACATCTGTTGAAAATATTGTTCTTATCCAATGGCACCTTTGTCAAAAATCAGTTAACTGCTATTATCCCCCCACAGTCTGGGCCTTATACTTCTTTTGGGACATCTACTAAGCCATGAATTCACAGGGACTGGGAGCTCAGGCTCCTTTCCCTGGACCTTTCCCTCAGTGTGCTTCTCTAGAGGACACAGCCACACTTTCAGTTAAACCCAGGCTCTTTTATGTTTCACTTCCTTTTTTCTTACGGTTTTCCTTCACCTGTTTCAGAAGCCACCTCAGTTTTTTGGGTGCTTAGCATGCTCAGTATGGACTTGAATTCTCAGGGAAGAACTTTATCCTTGACCTGCTTGTTGTCAACCATGACAACAGCATGTTAAGTGACACTGGAATCTCCCATTTTGTCATGGAAACATTTATGGGGACATTTCTTTTCTTTTCTTTTCTTTTCTTTTCTTTTCTTTTCTTTTCTTTTCTTTTCTTTTCTCTTCTTCTGTCTAATTCCTTTATGAAAATTTTAAAATTTATTTTACGTACCAACCGCAGTTTCCCCTCCCTCCTCTCCTCCCATTCCTGCCCTTCCCAACCTCCTTTCTGCCCCCCCCCATCCACTGCCCAGAAAGGGTAAGGCCTCCCATGGGAGTCACCAAAGCATGGCATATCAAGTCGAGGCAGGACCAAGCTCCTCCCCCCTGCATCAAGGCTGAGCGAGGCATCCCACCATAGGGAATAGGTTCCAAAAAGCCAGCTCATGCATCAGGGACAGATCCTGGCCCCACTGCTAGGGGCCCCATAAACAGACCAAGCTACACAACTGTCACCCATATGCAGAGGGCCTAGGTCGGTTCCATGCACCCTCCCTAGCTGTCAGTCTAGAGCTGTCAGTCCCTGAGCTCTGGCCAGCTGTTTCTGTGGGTTTCCCTGTCATGATCTTGACTCCCCTTGCTTATATAATCCCTCCTCTCTGTCTTCAACTGGACTCCTGGAGCTCGGTCCTGTGCTTGACTGTGGATTTCTGAGTCTGCTTCCATCAGTTACTGGATGAAGGTTTTATGATGACAATTAGGGTAGTCACCAATCTGATTACAGGAGAAGGCCAGTTCAGGCACCCTCTCCAGTATTGCTAGGAGTCTTAGNTGGGATCATCCTTGTGNATTCCTGGGAGTTTCACTGGGACCAGGTTTCTCCCTAATTCCATAATGGCTAACTCTATCCAGATATCTCTTCTGTTGCTCTCTCTCCATCCTGGCCCCCAACTCCACTATCCAGATCCCTCATGTTCCCATCCCCCATCCTCTCCCCTCAAATCCCACCCCACCTGCCACCCCTGCCTCCAGTTTACCCAGGAGATCTCATCTATTTCTCCTTCCCAGGGTGATCCATGCATCCCTCTTAGGGTTCTCCTTGTTACCTAGTTTCTCTGGAGCTGTGGGTTGTAGTCTGGTTACCCTTTGCTTTACATCTAGTATCCACTTATGAGTGAGTACATACCATGTTTGTCTTTCTGAGTCTGGGTTACCTCACTCAGGATGATATTTTTCTAGTTCCATCCACTTGCCTGCTAATTTCATGATGTCATTGTTTTATACTGCTGTGTAATACTCCATTGTATAAATGTACCACATTGTCTTTATCCATTCTTCGGTTGAGGGACATCTAGGTTGTTTCCAGGTTCTGGCTATTACGAANAATGCTGCTATGAACATAGCTGAGCAAGTGTCCTTGTGGTATGATGGGGCATTTCTTTTTTAACAAAACCCATTGCCTTGATTTCTTTGTTATCATAGGTATCATATATACATAGGTTTGCATGTATGTGGCCAAAGGAACACCCTATCTTTCCTAAAAGGCCTAGAGAACATATATCTGTTGCCTTGCCTCTTTGCCTTATTTTTTTGTCAGTCTGACCAACTTTGAAAAAACAGCAGCTCTGGCCAAAAGAAGAGCTGAACATAGTTTTATGGCCTTTCTATTTTGTCTACTTTTTTTTTTTTGCGAAGATCAAACTTTTAATGAATGTAGCTTTATAGAAAGTCATGAAAAAGGGTAATGTGAGTCCTTTAATTTTGAAGAAANGAGCTTCACTCATTTTCTCACTCAGTATTTTGCTCTTTTCCNTGAAGTCAAACCAAATTTTTAGTGCTGTCAACAAAGACAGAGATGCCTTCAGATCTCAGATACGAGAGCTCCTCATCTGGCCTGTGGACCATCTTCGGCTCTCTGAAGATAATCAGCTCTGTCCCGCTACGATAGCACTCAGCGTTGTCAAATTTGGATCACCCAAGCTTGGAACTACTGATCCAGAAAGAGAATTACTTACACTGAGTCATTTACAACTTACAAGTCATTACAACAAATGAACTTGCACACGTTGGTTCACTAAATTCAATGTTCTGTAAAGCTGATGAGTTAGGCTGATAATATCTTTAGCCTAAAATCTTTCCTAGAAACTTTCAGGGCTGGGTGGACTGGGCTGCATTGATTCTCCATGACTAAAGTAACTCCTGTTTGGNGAGAAGGCAGAGATGAGAAAGAGCACTCACTGTGGTTAATCCCAGGTCCAGTCATCACATAGCGATCTAGCAACAAAGATACTGTCAATCACGTTTGCAAAGTTTTGGAAACTAAGGCTCAGGGTTAAGGAGATAATAATGGCCTTCTTCATTCAAACCTGTCTGGTGTCCCAGTCTAAGAGATCTCCAGTTTATCAGCATGTGTTTGACTATGCTCATGGAAAGATGAGTTAACCCCACTGATAATACAGATTTGCCCTCCGGTAGCAGTGTGATAAAACTCTGTAACTATAGTCACTTCAACACTATTGCCTTTGAGTCAATAGAACCTTCAGTGGGCATGTGGCCAGGTTGGGTGTGGAGTGCTGTGAGTTTTTATTGGTCTGTAATTTGGTTTAATTATCTTTGGATTCTTATAGAAAGGCTGTGATGACACAGGCTCATTCCTTCTAGGTGAGCTAAGCATCAGGTGAAACTGAACTCTGCTTTAAATGCCTTACCAGCACTGACCATATTTATTTTATGTGATAATTACCATGCCAGTATATGAAAAATCCCAAAGAGAGCCAGACCCATCATGACAGCTGTTTTCTTCTGATCCCAATCTAGGGTGTTGTTTTTACTTAGTTACTGTATTGTCTCCTGCTCTGGGGGCTAGTTTTACCTCCTCAACTTGACACAATGTAGAAATACCTGGGAAGTGAGTGACAAAGAGTGACATCAGCCTGTGGGCAGGTCTATGGGGGGGGTTGTCTTGATTGCCTTAATTACTGTGAAATTAACTTGAAAGTGTGTGGTACCATTCTTGGGTATGGGACAGGGATTGTCNAAGTGTAGAGGATGGCTGAGCACCAAGCATGGATGCATTCATTTCTCCCTGCTCTTAGTTGTGATGTGACTAGCTGCTTCNAGTTCCTGCCTTGACTCCCCTGCAGTGACAGACTGTAACCTGGGATTTGAATGCTTTTTCTCTTAGAGATGCTCTTGTCAAGTATTTTATCCCAGCAACATAAATGAGCTAGGACATCTGCCCATTGTTTAGCTTTGCTCTTTTTGCCGCTGGCTCCTGCTTTTCTCCTTTTATCTAATGATGTTTAAGATTTCCTCTTTTAATTTCCAAAAAGGCAAAGTTCTTTTCTCCTTNGACTATCTTAAGTTTTTGTGTTGCAACATAATGGATCGTCTGTTAGTTAAGACTAAAATAGCAATACAAATAAAATAGCCTCATTTTCTAGCAGGCCTTCAGTGNTGTTTCCCATGCCCTTGTTTGCCCTTCACTTCCTTTGCCTAACTTAGATTGGTAAGCTCGACGCATAGGCCCTTTGTCTTTGTTTATGTACATATAGCNCCTAGCGCTAGTCCCGGATTTAACAGATATTATATAAGCACGACTTCAGGATGATTTTTAGTACTGCCAGTTGAAAAATCACAGCTGGCTAAGAATACCAGTTTGTTGTTGTTGTTGCTGTTCCAATGACTTCGATTTTGAACCACTCCTGGTAAATAGTGCATTGCCTTTACCCTTGAACACCACCTGGGGACCAGCGTGGGCAATAAATGTAGCTGATCTTCTTCTTCTTCTTTGGAACTCATACAGACTATTGCTCTGTATTGCTCTGTTTGCACAATTTCAGTTGTGTCTGCTCACCTTCACATAACTTGTAAGCCTAGACATGCTCTTATACAATGCTTAATTGTGAAATTATTGCTTCTAACTTTGCATGCTATCAATGGAAGGGTTATCTTTTCTTTTTGAATTGCTAATTTGTACATTCACATTCTCTATTGTGGACTTAGAAAATATACTTATAGGGCTGTCAGGATGCTTCGGTGGATAAAGGCACCGACTGCTGAGCCTGATGTGAGTTCAGCCTGAGTCCCATGTGGTGAACTGCAAGCTGTCCTCTAACCTCTACATACAAAATANAAATAAATAAACCAATAATGTAATACACTTTTAATGTACTCATTCATTGCTTTGATTTATTGTTCTGTGGCATTCATGTTAGGTTTTAACACTGTCCCAATTTTACTTATTTTCAGGCTTAAAAAGATTTCAGTTTGTATATCTTGGTTTTCTTCTTTTGTTGTTGTTGTTTTTTGAGACAGGGTTTCTCTGTGTAACAGTTCTGGCTGTCCTGGAACTTGCTTTATAGACCAGGCTGGCCTCAAACTCACAGAGATCTGCCTGCCTCTGCCTCCTGAGTGCTGGGATTAAAAGCATACGCCACCATGCCCAGCTCAGTTTGTGTGTCTTAACTAAAGAATTTATAAGCTCCCTTAAAATTGGTAGAGTGATTTTGTTAAACATGATGTGTGTGTGTGTGTGTGTGTGTGTGTGTGTGTGTGCAGGTGTGAGTATGTTATGGGGAGTGGGGGAAAGTCAGAAGACTAATCTAGGGAGTCAGTTCTCTCTTTCCACTGTAAAGTCCAGGATGAGAACTTCCTTTCCATTTTTGAGGCAGGGTCTTATGTAGGCAAGGCTGGCATCAAGCGTATTATGTAGTCAAGGATCACCCTGGACTTCTGATTCCCATGGGCTGAGATTACAGTCATGCTCTAAGGTGTCCAGTTGCTTTATGCTGTCCTGAGGATCAAACCCTCAACTTCATGCATATTAGGCGAACAC
>LZPO01008021.1:193741-206703 GCA_001675575.1 Neotoma lepida
ACCACCTCCCAATAGTGCTTTTCTGGGGCAAGCCTTCAACAAGCCTTGAGGGACCATTCAACATCCAAACTGTAGCTATAGCACACCTCAGTGCCATGTTTTGCTTAGCTAATGTTGGTGCATTAGGAGGAATAGCAGAGGTTTGTAGCGCATGTACCCTTTGGTTGCTTTGTCATAGCTAGAGGTTAGAGAGCCACAGCTCAAAATATGCTAGTGTGTACATCCATCACCTTTTGGGGGTGAAAGTAAGAGTACTGCCATGTTAATTGTGATGATTTCTATATTTTTGAGGGGAAAAGAAAACCTTTTTTCTGAGCTTACGTGATAATTAACCATTACTGAACTGTATGGAGTGTGCCACTTGCTGCAGCCAGGTANTTCTGATTTCTTCATCAATCTTTGAAAAGTTATGTTTAGTGCAGTGTTGGTGGGCTANGGTTTGTGGAGGGGCAAGTTGGGATGTCCAGTGTTTTGACATTGAAGCATTATGCCATCTATAAATGTATTGGGCTGCATTCATACCTATCCTGGAATGCATGTGCCTGTTGGCTGCAGGTTGATTTTGTCTATTAAATCATGGGTTTTTGGTTTTTGTCTTTGAGGCAGGGTTTCAGTGTGTAGTAGCCCAAGCTGGCCTATAACTCTTGATGCTTCTGTTTCCCCTNGTGAGTGCTGGCATTACAGGGTTATGAGGATGTGCCACTGTGTCCAGCTTCATTTATTCCATTAAACTTCTTACTTGGGACAGTTGTATGATGTAGAAGTGCTGTGTACCCATTTGTAAGTGGCATCTGGTAAAGCTATAGTGCAGTGTCACCACTAGGATTGTGGTGTGATTCAGTGACAGTACAGAGCAGTATCTGTATAACAAAGGAAACAAAGGATCTCCACTTACCATTTGTTTGATTTTTTTCTTTTCTTTTTTTTTTTTTTTTTTCCTTTTTTTGAGACAGGGTCTTGTGTAGCCCAGGTTGATCTCAAAAGCNCTACATAGCTGAGGGTAAGCTTGAAGTGCTAATATTACAAGCATGCACTGCCATCCTGGGATTTCTTCCTGTTTATAATAACCGCTTCCGTCCCTACTTCTGGCAACTAGTAATCTGCTCTTTTTCTATAATTTTGTTGTTTCAAAACATTACATAGATGAAATCATTCAGTGTGGGACTTTCTGGGACTGACTTCAAATTTCTACCATTGTCACTAAATGATTTGGCCCTAAGTTTCTAGTACCAATGATATCTGGGATTGGNCAGATGGCTTTAGATTGAGATGGTGAAGAAGGAGTTATATAATGTTTATGACACGTAGATCTAAGGTCATGTCTTGGATGAGCAGTAGTTGTTACAATATGAACATGTGGGATAGCTATAGAATGCCATAATTGTTTTTGGTAGCAGTGCAAGTAATAAAAGTAGCCTTAGTCATTATTGGTCTTTCATTCAAGGAATCACTTGATGTACATCAATTGGACTTTAAAAACATCTGAAGGAAGTCCTATGGACATATGGTATGCCTTACTTTTCTATTCCAAGACCTGAGAGGATGATTAGAACTACAGATAGTGCCAAAACTTTTTGTACATTTCCCCCTATACNTTCACACCTATAATAAAACTTAATTTATAAATTAGATCCAGAGTGAGATTCACAATGATAACCAGTAATAAAATAGAGCAGTTATAGCAATATGCTATAATAAAATTACCAGCATGGCTACTCCTGTGCTTTGGGATTGCTATTAAGTAAAATAAGGTTTCTTGGAGTCAAATATACTGCCTTTTCACCAGTGGTCTGCCTGAAATAAGAGTTTGTTTTTTTAATACAAACACTGAATTCTGCAGTTGATCTGATAATTCAGATGGGTGCAGGCTACTGAATAGGTATACCTAGCGAATGGTGACTGTGTGTGTGATTCCTTCTGGTAGACAGAATTGAGAAGCTCCAGTAATGAGCTACATATACACCGTTTGTTTCCTGATAAGATGCGTGGAGAATATGAGTGGCATTTGACAAAGAGTTGGACACTCCCGACCTAGAAGAGGCTAAGTGAGGCTGGAGCATTCCCACAAAGTTGACAAGCAACAACCAGCCAGGATTCCTGAGTGAAGATTCTTTCTCAAAAAAACCCCATAAAACTAAAAAAGAATCAATTTCAGGAGGCTGGAGAGATGGCTCAGCAGTTAAGAGTACTTACTGCTCTTGCAGAGGGCCAGGGTTCAGTTCCTAGCACCTACATGGTAGCTCATAGCCATCTGTAACTCCNGTTTCAGGGGATCCAGGGCCCTCTGTTGGCCACCATGGGCACCAGACTTGGTTGCATATAGTGCACTTACAAGCGGGCAAAACACATACATAAAATAAAATAAAAATCTTAAAAAAGAAAAATAGAAAAGAAAAAACCAACTCAATTTCAAAAAGCATTAGATAGATCCAAATTTGATGTGAAACAGTTGGGCAGTACTTCCTGAAAGCGTTGAAGGTCNGGAGATTAAAGAAACACACAAGTTGTCACAGGTTGGAAGAGAGTAAAATGTTATGCATAACTAAATGCAGTGTGGAATTATGGATTTTGGACCACAAACACAAAGAATTTAATGCTGTCAGGTGAAATCTGAATATTTAAATTTTCTTATGCTTATTTGAGATGTTACCCTAAGGCAACGATTCTCAACCTTCTTAATACTTGAAACCCTTTAATATAGTTCATGTTGTGACCCCAAACCATAAAATTATTTCATTGCTACTTTGTAACTTTAATTTTGCTATTGTTATGAATCATAATGTAAATATCTGATATGCAGAATATCTGATATTTGACCCCCAAAGGGTTTATGACCCACAGGTTGAGAACCACTGCCCTAAGAGGACCTCAGTGTAGTGGACATGGGATCCCTGAACTATTTTATAGAACTTTTTCTTTGGTTTTATTTCGTGTGTGTGTGTGTGTNTNTGTGTGTNTNTGTGTGTGTGTGTNTGTCTGTCTGTCTGTGTCTATGTCTATGTCTGTGTGTGTCCATGAGTATACAAACGTATGCAGGAGTGTTTGTGTGGAGGTCCAAGGATAACTTCGGGGGTAGCCTGTCNTCCTCTCTCATCTTGTCTGAGGCAGGGTTTGGGTCTCATGCTTCCTGTTATTCTCCTGTCTGCTCCTCTCCCGCCATAGAAGCACTGGAATTAAATAGGCTTCTCTGACTTTACCTGGCTTTCCATGGCTTCTGGTGATTTGAACTCACATCCTCATACTTGCCATCTTTCTAGCCCTTATAAAGCTTTTTTAGACTAAACTTATCAAAACTGAAAGTTAAAGAAAGGTTGTATAATGTTTGGTGCCCCTTTGTGACCCTCGAGAGGAACTACCAAGTTTCAAATAATCATCCTGATTGGTGATTTAATCTTAATGAGGAGCCCAGTAACTTTCNTCTGAATTTTTATTTTTCTGTTTCTATCGTGCTGGGAATTGATTCTTCTAATTTGGTACCTTGTGCATACAGTACAAATGCCATGCCACTGAGCTGTATTCCCACCTCTGTGTTTTTTGTTGTTATTGTTTAGTTTGTATTTTTTAAACAGAGTCTTAGTTGTTCAGGCTGGCTTTCAACTTACTCTTTAGCTCAGGCAGATATTCAATTTATGGTCTTACAGCCTCAGCCTCTCTAGTACCTAGGATTCATAAGCCAGTGACACCAGGCATGACTAGTTAAATTTATTGTCGTTGGTTTTTAGATTTGTTTTATTATTATTATTTTTAATATGTGTTTTGTCTGCATGTAGGCATGTACACCACATGCATGCCTGATGCTCATAGAGGCCAGAAGAGAGTGTGTGATCCGTTGGAACTGGAGTTACAGACGCTTTTTAGTCATCTGAATGCAGGATGTGAGCCACCATGCTGGGTTTAAGCATATATATTTTAAAAAAANTTTTTTGCTTGATAGTTTTAATAATTACATTTGAGAGAACATTGAGCTATGAACTAAATCTATTTAGCATGTGATTATTTTTACATAATTCTTTGAAATCTGCCAAGCAAAACATTTTTGAGGTGTCCCACCCCTCTTTAAGCTACATAGGTTTGCAAATTTTGTTTCCAGGTACAGTCTCACTGTGTAGCTCAGACTGGCCTTGAATTTGTAATCCTCAGCTCAGCCTCCACAATGCTGGAATTACTGGCCTCTATTGCTACAGTCGTAGTTAGTACTAACCACTGTTAGTAGTATTGGGAATTGAACACAGGGCTTCTCCCTTTTATTTAATTTATTTTATTCTTTGTAGTCTACATAGCTGAGGTGGGCCTCAAACTGATCATCTTGCCTCCACCTCCCAAGCTCTGGCATTCCAGGCATGTACCCCCATGCCCAGTTANTTTTTCTTTTAAACACATTTAAATTTATTAGGAAATGCATGTAAAAAGTATCCGAGTGATAGCCTTAATTACGTTTTCTAGATAGTGTATTGAGAAACCACTTGATCGTATTTATATATTTCCAAACAAGTAGAAATGAGTATTAAAAACTAATGAGTTGAAAAATTGAAGCACAGTATCATAAAATACCAAGAGTTGAGGTAAGGGAGATTGGCAGCATTTCTGTTTCCATTTACTGGTATCTGATTCCCCATGTTATTTTTTGTGGAGCTGAAAGAAATTGATGGTCTAGCTTTGGAGACAAACATCTTATGCATGCTTATTCCTTGGACTTGGGATACCACAGACTTCTTTTAGACATAGCCAGTATACTTTGAGAACCAAAAATTCCTTATTCCTCAATGTGAACCTCCAACCCTAATCTTCCTTGGAGACTTCAGTTGGGATGGATAGGAATTCCTGTCTTGATTCCATTTTCTCTGGTGTGGTTTAAATCTATAGCACAGTTAAGAAAACTGGCAGGCATCAGAGTCAAGCCATTTCACTTTAAAAGTCCTTGCTTTTAACTGTGAACTGGTATGGTTGTTTTCCTTTGTAATTATAAATTTATAGCTTTAATTTGGTTCATGGAATTGTTGTAGTGTATTTCTTCCTGTAATAGGGCAATTTGTTGGTACTGGACTTGTCAACACACTGCTTTATGGCTTGAGCCAGTTACTTAGCTTTGGTAGGGCTCAGGCTTTGGGACTGCAGGGACTAAAAGTCTCCTAACACAGTGCGGCCCTGACATTGGCTTGCCACATGCATGTTTTACCAACTAAGCTTGTTAGAGTAAGTGTAAGCTTGACATCCTTTATAAGTGTTGTTCATTTAATGAGTAACATTTTACTTTCATACTTTATAAAAGCAGAAGATGATAATTTCAGAATAAATTGTTAGCTCTCACCTTGCTAGTAGTGTTTTTGTCAAAGATTTTTAGAAGATTAATTGCTTTTAGTTTTGAATTATGCATACATGTATGTGTGTGGCATGTTGCACATGAGTAAGAATAGGGTGTTGTCTCCCCTGAAGCTGGAATTACAGGCATTGTGGGTGCCTGACATGGATACTGGGGATTGAATTAGGGTTCTTTTGGAGAGCAGTAAGCTTTCTTTCTAGCCCTTTGTTAAAGATTGAGGAAAAATTGACAGTGGGCAGAAATAATGATGGTACAAACTCCATTTGTTGTGAAGATCAGATATGTTAGTGTGTGGTAACAGTCTCTGGAGTGGCGGGTGCAAAATATTTTTGTCCTTCTGTTCTTCAGCGTTTGGCATTTACTGCTCTGATCATACTTTTTCATAGGTAACCTTTTATTATTATTTTATCTCAGTTTATTCTCTTGAGTGATTTATAGCATACATTGATTAGGTAGACTTGAGTATAGCATTGATTACGTTAGAATTATATGTGTCTTCAGGTTACCCAACACTGGTGGCTTAATAAGAAATCTTATTAATCTTAATAAGTGGCTGGTGGCTTAATAAGAAATCTAAAATTCAGTAGTGCCAGGTTGTGCTTAAGGATTACATGATGACTTAGCCCTCAAGTCACAGGTTCAAAGTTGTGCTGCCAACTGGGAAAGGGAAGGATTGAGAACCCTTTTGGCAGAGGTTTTTTGTGATCGTCCATATTCCCATGAATACCCCTTCCCCCATCCATGGCTTCCCCACTAGACAAACACTACCACTGAGCTATACTCCCAACCCTGTTTTTATTTTGCAAGGTCTTGTGTAAGTTCTTGTTGCTGGCCAGAGCTTTGCCACCTGATACTCTTGGCTTGCAAAGGATGTTGAATATTTGAGTGTTTTAAAGCCTCTAATACAGAAGGGCAGGGAAGAAAGAGATTAAGATTAATGGATACTGTGAGCAGATAGTATTTGTCCAATTTACTTTGCATAAGAAATAGATGATTGTAGGACATTTATGCAGTGATTCTCAGGAGACTGCTTTGAAAGTCTTATTGGATTAAAGAGCTGCATTAATGTGGCTCAGTAACAGAATCATGGGGATGGATTCAACTACTTGATTCTCTTAGGTATACGTTTATTTTCAGAATTTCANTCTCTTGTTTAAAGAGAGGGATACATACACTGGTAGATGAGCAATATCTGTAAATATTTACTTGTAAGGCATGGCATGTTACTACAATTTCTGTGATAATGGGGTTCTAAACATGTCATGTATTGTTTTAAAAACATAAAATACAGATTTAGGGATGGAGAGACGGCTAAGTCAGTAAAATGTATACGTATGAGGATCTGAGTTAGCGTCCCCAGCACCTACATAAAAAACAAAACAAACAAAAGGCCAGGCATGTTACAAAAGTGACATGCATTTGTAACCCCAGTGCTGGGGAGGCAGAGATAGCAGGTCTCTGAAACTCTTTGGCCTTCACACACTTGAGCATATACTCATGTGAACATGTACATGCACTACACATGAACACACAGAGAAGAAAAAATACTGACTTACGGTATTTCTAAAGCAATTCCTTTTGCTTCAGATTTATTCTGTTTTTAAAAATTGTAAATCCCCCTTCTTCCTCTCCACACTCTGTCTCTATGTCTCCCTGTCTATCTTTGTCTTCTGCTGTGGTTGATTCTGAGGTTTCACACATGGTAGGCAAATATTCTACTTAGCTATATTGTCAGCCCTCTTTTTACCTTTTATTTTGAGACGGTTTCACTATGTTGCCCATGCTGGCTCATTTTCTAGCCCAGGTATCCCTTGAACTGGCAAGGGATACCTGCCTGCCTCAGGTTCTGAAGTAGCTGGGATTTACAGGCCTGTGCTACCCAGCCTGGACTACTTCCCCCTCCCTCCCTCTCTGTCTCTCTCTGTCTCTCTGTCTCTCTGTCTCTGTCTCTGTCTCTCTCTCTGTCTCTCTCTGTCTCTCTCTCGCTCTCTCTCTCTGTGTGTTGATATTTCTGTTTGTAGTGCATCCTGCCATAAAGGTTTTCCTGATACATGGATAAACTGCTCTTGGTGGTTTGTGATGGGATTAATTTGCTGTCAGAAGCTAATGGCTAGGAAAGGCTACTGGTAAAAATGGAGGCCTTAGTCTTCACAAAATGTTTATTTAAATAAGGACTATGTTTCTGGCATATCCTAGGCCCCACCAAACACAATCTTTGACAACAGAATATGTAAAGAGGATAAATGGCCTCTACTCTTACCTAACATTTCTTGTCTTTAGCAGATTAACTTGAAGCTCACCAATTAGCCTTACTGGACTAGTGCTTATTGGGCTGGGATTAGTGTTCATCCTTAAGGCTCAGTGCTGAGTACCTCTTAGGCAAAATTGGAGCTAATACATGCTTAAGGACTTGGTCTTGTTTTCCTTGAGAGTTGATGAATGCAAGGAAGACATTATTATAGGNTTCTTTATTAATAGCAACTTGAATAAAAGCCAAAAAGGAACAGTAATTTTTGGTTCAATTTCTAAAGAAGTACTCTTCCATAGAAACAAACAGCAGCAGGGGCTGGGGAGATGCCTCAATAGTACAATATAAAAAATAGATAAAAATTACCTAGAATATATTTATTAAGACTCACATTTTAATAAATTTTTAAACTAATACAAAGCAGTCCCTAAGACTTCTTTGGGACATATCAGTATGTTTCTGATACCCCCCCATTCATATTACATTTAAATCATTCTACAATTTAAAGGGGCCTCAGTAGAAAATGAACCAAAGCAAGCATGAGAGCCTGGATTCAGGTTCCCATCACCTATGTAAAAAATGGGTGTGGCTGTGATCCCAGAGCTAGGTAGGCAGAGGCAGAGCTATTGTTATGGCTCATTGGGCAGCTAGTCTAGCCCAGGTGGCAAACTCCAGGTTCGTGAGAGACTGTCAGGAAATAAGGTTAAAAGAGGAAAACAGTGAAATGAATATTAAGTATTATTTCTCACTAAAATTTGTAAAAAAATTAAATAAAAATAGCCTAGAATACATTTTTACCAAAATGACATATATTTTATAATATATAGTATAATATATAATATAAGATACATATTTATATATGTAAAAACCAGGAAGTAACAAGACTTTTTGGAGCGTGGCAGTATGTTTCTGATTACCCCCCCATTCATATTTACATGTAAATCAAGTCTACAGTTTAAAAGGTCCTCAATAGTAAAATGAACCTTGCAAGGCTTCATTCTCTAAGAAACAACTAGAAAGTTGAATCTAGAAACAAAACCTAAATTTTCTAATTTAGTTATGTCATTAAACTATTTTCTGTAGCAGTCAAAATATAAAAATAGTTCTACAATTCTGAAAAATAAGAGAAGTGTCACAGGAGCCCAGAACTCCCACTTGACTAAATGCTAGTGGAACTACCCATGCAGGACAGTTTCAAAATCTCTGCCCCAAGGTGACTCCACTTACAGGGAGNCAGCTACTTACCAAGTAGAAAACTTGTGGTCCACATGTTCATGTCTGTGTGCACTTTCCTGTAGGGGCAGATCCACAGGGAGACGAAAGGTTGGCATTGGCTGTCTTCCTCTGGCACTCTTCCACTTTTTGCTCTTATTAGAAAAAAGAAATTCACCATTCAAAACAGATTTGAAATCCCAAATCTAGTTTGGACTCCTGAGGAAAGGAAATAAATACCAAAGGTAGATTAAATGAATTTCTCCATGTCTTTGGAACTAAACCATCAAATGTTGGAAAATTAATTAATCCCTTTGATGGAGGTGAGCAGGCTGTGGCAAACCCTGAAGCTGGTGTTTGTGTGCAGTGTTCTTAGGGCATTTAAGCTCTTTTTCCACGGCTGTGGCTGCTCTCACCCTGCAGAGACTGAGCTGAGTGGTTGACAAGCCGCACTTGCCTCTTAGATGTCCTAGGATAAAATGCAAATACNCGGGGAATTGTGGCCTGGGGGTTACTCCTGAGCACTGTTTCCACTCCTCCCCCTAAATGGAAAATTCCTTTCTGTATTGAGGAGGTGAGGAGTGGGCATGTCACAGTTGAGGGCAGCTGGCGCGGTTGACCTAACTATCAGGAACAAATACTTTCTTTGTCTTCCTTTCTGATTATAGTCTCCATATTGTAAATTTGGTTTTGGTGCATTTTGCTTATTTCCATCCCGTATTTATCTGAAGGCAATTTAACTTGATAGAAGAATTNTTTTTTTCATTTCACTGAAAACAAATTTGTTACCTTAGAAATAAAGACTTCACTTGTTGGCTGATTAAAGTGATATATTCAGTAATAGGAAATAAAATTCTGTGCATTCGGTAGCTTTGATTTCGTCTCTAGTGCCTTCAAAAAGAAATAAGTGATTTTAGTCCTTCAGGTTGCCAATAATAACAGTAAAAACTTAAGAAACATTTAAGTTGAGTATGCAGAAGTTACCTGTTTAAAGGGAGGAAATTCTTAGCAAGATCAATGTTGCCTTACTGAAAATGTCCTTTCCCTCAGGCTTTGCATGTCTTCATGGAAAGTACCTAGCTAACTGCTCTAATGTTGACAAAGTTTTCTGATTCTTTGCCTTCTGGCTAGCACAGGCCAGAAAAGTCTCATCGTGTTTGATTGAGAACTTTTGGTGTGTGGGTGTGTAGTGGGTATCCCTGTAGGCTTGTTAGTCTAGTGGTAGAATTCAGGGTACCTGTGGAAACGGTTCAGCAGACAAGGGATGAATGTGCAAGTCGAGGACAGCAGGCTTTTGCAGTACTTCTGACCTGCCCTGTCTGCACTGAATGCATAGGTTCAACTGGAAGCCACTTAGAGTGGAAACAGGTCTACACTAGTTTTAATCAAAGCACAAAATTGGGTGGAAAAGGGACCAGCAGTGACTCAGGTTTTACCTGAAAATTAATGATTATTTTGTGATTTTGAATGAGCAGTTATGATGAGAGGAAAGGACAGGTACTTGCACTTCTGTACTTATTACAAGGAAGATAGTGTTGTTTTAAGAGACTGGTTGAGGCAGGGGAGGAGGGGAGTGAGTGAGGAAGATCACTGGGAGTTTGAAGTGTGCATGGATGTGGATTACTACAACCTTATTTTGGCTTTTGTTTTGCTGTCTTGCTGCATCCACTTGTGTCTCTTGAGCTTCAAAGAGAGCTTTAGCTGGTGCAGGGTTCAGGTATTTAATCCATCTCCTAGAATTATAAGCTTGAAATCTGAGCTGAGGAGCTTTAAGAAGTGAATAGAGGGATATGACATAATTTCACGGTTATTTGGAAACAGCAGAAACAAAGCTCTTTTGTCTTCCTCAGTTATTTTTTTCTTCCCAAATGTGGCCAAGGAAGGACCAAAACTTTAATAACTTTTAAGTATCTCTNGGTCCATATTGCAAATACACTGTGGGGAAGAGGGAGTTAATTTCCAGACTAGCATCATTATTGTTTTTATTATTATTGTTAGTTTTTTTCTTCTATTTTGATACAGAGTTAGATAGCCCAGACTGGCTGGAATTCTTCATCCTCCTGCCTCAGTTTCCTGAATACTGGGAGTACAGGTGTGTACCACCACTCAGATCCACCGATACCTTTATGAACAAAACTACAAAAGCTTCTTAATGTTATCAGGAATCCGTCCATCTGTCTGTCTGTCTGTCTGTCTGTCTGTCTGTCTGTCTATCTATCTATCTATCTATCTATCTATCTATCTATCTATCTATCTATCTATCTATCTATCCATCCACCTATCTACCTGTCTGTCTGTCTGTCTGTCTGTCTATCTATCTATCTATCTATCTATCTATCTATCTATCCATCCATCTATCTACCAATCCATGCATGCATGCATGCATGCATCCATGCATCCATCCATGCATCCATGCATCCATGCATCCATCCATCCATCCATCCATCCATCCATGCATCCATCCATCCATCCATCCATCCATCCATCCATGCATCCATCCATCCATCCATGCATCCATGCATCCATCCATCCATCCATGCATCCATGCATCCATCCATCCATCCATGTATTGTATCTATTTACCTACCTGTCCATCTAATCGACAGCCAATGTGGTTATTTCCAGGTCATTCACTTTTACTCATAGGGAGGAAACATTTTTGTCTAGGTTATTTGCTGCTTTCTGGTCTTTCTTGGACTTACCTCAGTTTTCAAGAAATTTAAAAATAAGTGACTAGTTTAATATAGTTTCCTGAATTAGGCTTTCCTTATTAAAAAACAAATACACAATAATGGGTTGTGTAAGTCCATTAGATAAACCAGGCTCCATAAATCTGGCATACACCAGGTGCTGTCTCTGCTCAAGATCAATACTGTGCTGTACTCTGGAACCCCCTAATTTTCATTTAGGCTGNGTTCAGGTATTTTATAGCTACTNAATTATAATGATTGTAGGCATATTGTCAAAACCTTGAAATTGAACTCAGAGGTAAGGATTTGCTTTTTATTAAATTGTTTACGTTTCTCTGTCTGTGTCCAAACAGAACTCCCCTGAGTTTATTCTCTGTTTTTGTTGCAGTGTGCTGTGGGATCATGTCTTCATGTGCTGTGAGAGCGGGTCTTTATGTGCTGTGGGGTCTTTACAGCTTTACTTCTTGGCAGCCACAAAGATATCTTTTAAATAATTAGCATTGTAATTTGCACAGCCATGCCAATTAATTATATCAATGGATGTCAAGANGAGAGACAATTCTGGTGGGATTTGGAGACTAGAAGTGAAATGACTTAGTTGAGAGAATGGGCTTTGTGATGGTTGGGGAGAAGCACTGATAGAATTTGGCAGCCATGTATTCCAGTGATGGTGAGTCCACCACACAGCTAATACCAGGGAGGAACTTGTGATGTTCAAAGTACCAAAGCCAGCATCTGTAAACACGTGCTCCAGCATTTACCTTCTTTTCAGCCGCTTGAACTTTCCTTGGGATGGATTATCAGTCTTTATAGTTTTGCCTGCTACTGCAGTTAGTGTTGAAAGCATAGTTGATGTTATCTTCTGGACAGCACTGAAAACCATTTCAGCTTAAGCCCTACCGCAAGTGTAGGGATAGCATTTTGTGCATTTCTGCTAATTTTTTTTTTAAAGGATGGGAATAAATATTAAACACTGAATGAGTTTTCAGGAAGTTGATTGAAATAATACAAAATGGCACCCAGAGAGAGGAGGCTTTTCCAGTAAGTGTGGTGTGAAACTGATTGTCACTTTCATTAAACTGGGTGGAAGTTCTTAGGAGAAATAAGGAGGTCTCAGCCAATCTTGCTGCTTACTTTCCTGCTCCTCCCCTCCTACCACCATTACCTTTCTTATTTTTGTGGTACCTGAGTGTGAACCTGGGATCTCATAGACTAGGCAAATCTGCAACCCAGTCAGCCCTTAAACTTGGACTCCTCCTGTCCCAGATAGCTGGGATTACAGGCCTGTGCCATGCATTTATCTTATAGTTTTCAATATATATGGGATATTTTGAGTGATTTGTCAAGTGTTAAAAAAGGCCTGACCCTTTTATTGTCTGCTTCAGAATTTCTCCAAGTTTTCTTTTTAACTTAATGGATAAACAAATATTCCTCTGCAGTGATAGTAAAATGCCTGATTAAAAATAGGGACCTTCATGTATTCTCTTCTTTC